>JAYJLV010116496.1:0-10885 GCA_036873485.1 Torymus texanus | reverse complement strand
TAAATGGCTACCGTTATAAAAAGAGGCTTTTTCCAAGTCTTTTTTCGAAATAAACCTAAAAATGTCGAGAACTTTAGGTTTATTGAGCGTTAGGATCTAATATTACAGCTTTCACTATATTTCTACACCCAAAAACTTATCCCAAAGTTTAAGCCAAATCCAGGACCCGAAGGTAATACACTCTCCTGGTAAGTACGGAAAACAAATAATTTACATCATTTTCTTAACGTAAACTGTAATGGAATTTTTTTATTATTGTAAGAAACCGGTGGCTCTAATCTTCGAATAATTATATAGATTTATTTCCGGATATCAACGTCATTAACTTACATCGAACTGAGTTTTGACGTCTATAATACTCATTTAGTCAGTGATGAAGTCATTTGTATAACGTGAAAGATAAGCTAATTGTTTTCATATACTTATGTAATCTTATGTTAATATTTTAAATCATTAAGTGATAACGAGGAGCTGGATCTTTGAAAATATCCAAATAATTTTTCTTATATGTTATAAGATATATGATTATACAAGATAAAGGAATGAGCTCAAGTATTTTCTTGCGCGAGCACTCAATACGTGGATAAACAAAGAGAGTTAATATTAGACCGTATCCTAAATAGACTATAAAATTATAAAAATAATATTTGGTATAGATTTTCTATAATAGAGTATTTGCGTATTTGCGTTTTCTTACAAATTACTATAGCAGAAATAAAAGAATGTAACCAATTATTATTATTACATTCACTAAGGCATTATTAGATTAAATAATCATCTAATAAGTATCATAAGAAAATAAAATGAAGTTTTCACTCAATTCTACGAAGACGCATATACTCTAATGAACTGTTTTTAATAGTTTATTACTTAGCAACCCGATCGCTTCACTCGTTTCTGTATACCCAGGTTCTGCAAATTATCAAAACCCCTCTCTCTCTCTCTCTCTCTCTCTCTCTCTCTCTCTCTCTCTCTCTCTCTCTGTCTCTCTTTCGGTAAAGGCAAAGAAATTCGAGAATTTACCGTGTAAATATACTCGCGCGGAGCAAGAGTACGAAAAAGCGCCCGGTGCGCATTTAATTATTCGTTCGTATGCGCACGCGTGTGCAAGAAGCTGGATAAAACAGCCGCCAAGGGAGTAATGGATCGCCGTCTAATGATCTCGGACAGACGAGTGAGCGCGCTCACGGAAATTGAGCGACGGCGGCGGCGGCTTTCTTCAGGCTCGAGAAATTACGCGTGCTATTCGTACGCGGAACGTCGGAGTTAGTCGAGGCGTGCATAAGGACGCGGTTTCGAGCGTCGGCAGAGAAAAGGGTGGGTCGGGGCTAATGAGAAGAGCGCGCCCGCGCGCGCAAGGTGCTTTCAGGGATGAAGGAGATGGCAAGGATGTCGTGCGTGAACGTTGAGGATGTGTATATATATACACACATTTATATATATATATATATATATATATATATATATGTGGAAGGGTTAGTTCGTTCGACGGAAATAACGCGCGACAGTTTTAATTTTAAATCGCTTTAGTAGAACATGTTTGGCAAATCAAGTTTTAACATTTCAGGGAAAAAGTCATTTTTCATAAATCTTTTCGGAATTATTAATAATTCTGCCAAATGATTTTTTGAGAATACTTCGATATTTTGAATTATTAGATAACGTCGATTTAAAAATTAATTAATTATTGGTACCTACTTTGTAAACTCATCCAAATCGACACAATTCAGCGTTTGTAATACTTAAATGTATTGTCTATATATACACAAGAGTTTATTAATCGAAACAATAAGTTTTCTTATTTAAACAGAAAAATATCAATGATTTAATCGCATTTATTTATCCCCTTAATTTAAATAAATAGTGTACGAAAAAGATTATCTCAACGAGGCTGAAGTTTGACACTCACACGAGTCAAGATAACCCGAGAGCACGTGTTGCGTACAATATTTTTACATACAATGTACGTTAGAATTACCGGTGTCGACTGTCAAACTTCTTATTAGTATTTTTAATGTAAATTTAAATTTTAAATAAATATGGATACTTTGTATTTCTTTTATTTACTTTCAGATATACTTAACTAAACTGTAAATGAGTTTCAAAGTTACAAAGAAGTTGCCAAGAAAAAGTTGGAAAGGTAAAAAACAACAAATATTGATAGAATTAAAGACATCAGAACTGGTTTAATGAACGAGAGCAAACCGGTATACGTAAGATGAGATTGATTATATATTACGCAAAATTATATTATAGACAAGATTTCATCAAAAATAAATGGCTGCTAACCTAAATAAATTTTACTTTCTATTATTTTAAAATATTTTTTCTCTCAAGTTGCAGAAATAAGTTCATTTTATGCATATATATATATATATATATATATATATGATTTTGGTTTGGATTTTAACTACTTATAAAGTACTTCAATCATTTTTTTTGGCCAAGAAATTTGAAGCACTTTCAAACTTGTACTTTCCTACTTCAACATAAGTTGGAGTGGTAGTACGAACAGTATCACACCATGTATATAGAGCTTTTCTACTCTTACCTTCGAATCGCTCATATTAAACGCCTATCCATATTTATTGTACTTTATTTCCCGGAGAATATACTGTTGTAAGAATTTATTGCAAGATACGCACTCTCATTACTTCATGATACTTGTAAAAATTTAGAAGTAATAGATTTCGAAAATAACCACTGTTTTACTTCATGAGTTATAAATAGCTTTATTGAAGTAATGATGGAGAATACTTAAATATAGATTTATTTCTAACAAAACTGCACAGCAAAGTTTCATATATAATTTCGTACATAAAGTTTATAAACAGTATGAAGTAATATATGACGTAAACTCAGCGTTGGCGGAGAGCATGCATGGATTTAGCTTAGGTTTGAGTGAAAATGAAATTTAAACAAATATGTAAATTTAAAATTAATAAAATGGCTTGTATCGAATGTAAGGCGCGTGTGTATTTAAAAGGTGAAATAAACTTAAAATAAAATAAGATAATACAAAAAAACACGCAGGCGAAGTCCTCATGCGGAGAGTTTTCCTCCCTTTTCCCTCACTCAGAGAAAATTCTAGTAACCGTTACCATAAAAGTACTAGAATTTGTGGTGATAACCTTAAAATTTAGTAACCCTTACAAGTTGAAATTCTAGTTACACTGACTATAAAAAATAGTAAATAATTCCATATTTTAAACTAGACATATGTCAACTAATTTAAGAAAGTAAAAAAATGCCAAACGATTCTAGTAAAAATTACCAGAAAATTTTATTATTCTAACTATAAGTCAATTAATATTACATATAGTATTGAAAATTAAAATCTTTTAGTTATTTTTGGTGTATTATAGTATCATTTAACAGAAAACATAGTAATCGTGACAAGAATTCCCTTTACTATGCTGTTTAGTCAATTTTACCGAATGCTTTTTTCTAGGTGCTGAACTCTGAAAGTATTCGGAGTTCTCCCTTTTTGCATTGAGCAGACATAAGTAGCCACCTCTATACTCTCTAACGTTGAATTAGTAAAAATTGCACCTCCATTTCAATTAGTGAAAAAAAACTTCTAATTTATTAGTGCATATTCACTATTTCATCTAGTAATTTAATAAAACTACTAATTAAATAGTGAATATTCACTAATAAATTAGTAGTTTTTCCACAAATTGAAAAGGGTGAAGCAATTTTCATTAATTTAATTTCAGAGAATAAGCGAGGGAATGGGGTACTCCTTTTGCCAAGTACGACGGAGTTGCTTGCGGGGGGAGTCGGGGAGGTCCTGTCCTGGAGGTGCTGGCCCTGGAAGTTGGACAAGGAGATCCGTCAACGGCAGAGAACGGAGAGCGAGTGTGCTCCAAAATTTCGGTATTTTCAATAAAATACCTCGGAGGGGAGGAAGGGCGAGTTTTTCGAGACCGCTGATTGGCTACCGTAAGGGCGGTGGCAAAATTAGCGGTGCGACCACTGATTAAAACCCTTCATGCGAGACCGCGGGTGCGGCCTGTCGGCGGGGTCGTGACGTCGTGCGCATCGGAGAATTTCGCAGACTGCGAAGACACTCGAGGTTTTCGGCAAAAAGTCGAAAAAAAAATAATATAAAAAAGTGTGCAACTGTTACGGACGTCACACATATGTAATACCTGATAAATTTTACTGTTGTAGAGTATTTTTTAATAAACAAATTATAGAAGAGTTTCAGCATTTGCAACTTTTTTCAGATAAATAGAAACTATTGTACAACAAAAACCAAGGACAACAAATTTCCGTCCACAGATAGTTTCAAAAATCTTCAGAATACTCTGAAACTAGTAGAAATAAATGAAAATTTAAAAACTGCTACCAATAGATTGGCACGTGATTTTCGATTTTTGCGTTAATTTTTAATATCAATAATCCATTAAAAAACTATTGTAATTAAAAATCTGTTAAAAACAAATTATTATACAGAACAGAAATAAAAAAATACATGAATAATGTTAAAACTTATTTGTCGTCACAATCATTTCTCTGCGATTTTCAAAAAAACTGTTAGTTTTTATCAATTTCTTTTTATTCGCACAAAAAATAAAAATTCATATCAAGTATTTTTGACAAGTTATCAATTTTTAGATAATAAATAAAATATATAGTCAAGTTTTGTATTAAGAGCTTAATTAAATTTAATGAATTGGATCATCTGCGAGTTGAATTACTGACTATGTACAAATCCAGAATGTTCGTAATATATGTTAAAACTTTGCAAAAATTTTCTTTAAAGAAAAAATGAAAAAATAATGACTCTTTTAAATTATTCGTTATGTTCAAGTACGATTCAATTGTGCAAAACTTTGTCCTAATACTCAACTTACAATTTGAAATAAAGCTACAGAAAGAAAAGGCGTTGTAGCGTTTCATGTGACGATGAAAATTAATGCTTTTTGAAGCTTTCTTTTCTTTTATAGAAAACATTTCTAAAGAATTACAATGCTATGAGGCTAGAATAGAAGTAGAATAATTTAACTATTTTTTGTAAAAGTGATGAATATTAAAATTCTAAATATAATAGACATTTTTAATACATTACGGGACATTTGAAGCCATTGTTTGTCGCGACATCTTTCGTAGCAAAACAATAGCAGCTTTCTCGCCATTGCTGTCATTTCGGCGACGTATTAGACTCACGAGTCTATCATCCCTCACGCGTACAGAAGATATGTACACACTAGAGGAAGTGTGAGAGTGAGAGCGCGCAAGCGCAAGCCCGCTATATAAGACTCGTGTGTCTGATGACGTAAACAATGACCCGCTTGCGCCTCGACGCCGACGGCTGCGGCGGCGGTGGCCGCGTGCCGCGACTATTTCCAGATAACCCGATTTACAAGATTTTTATGCGCTCCGCACGCTCTCGTTTTCGCGTTTTAAGGAGCGTGCGAAAGTATTTATAATGAACGCAGGCCGCGGGGAGTGCGATGCTTCTTTGCCTTTTTAATATGGGGAATGGCTTTCGGAGAAGAAAAGGCTTTTGACGAGAGTGCTCAGGAATTTAAGGAGCTAAGTGATTTATGGGAGATCGGGCTGATTGATAGCGTGAATAATAGCTGCGACGCGATACGGGTATACATGACTCTTGAAATTTTCGGCTTGTCGTTTAAACGGCAGGCAACTGTTTATCTGAAAGAAACGGATTGTAATTTTTTCATATAACCATCAATCGCAGAGTGTAATTGATTTTTTCCGGGTTTTGTAATTTAAATGACGCTCTACTACCATTTAGCGATAATTGTGTTAATAATATACATTATTGAATGAGAAAACAGAATCCTGCCGGACATGTTGGTGGGAGAAGCTCTCACTGTGGACTAATTAGTTATTTGAGGGATGATAAGATAAAAGTTACATACTTTTAACATAGTTGTATGAAGGAAGGTTACGTGATACAATGATCTTCCAAATATGACACTACAAAACAGAAATTTAGTCGGTAGAAATGGAGGAAAGCTCAAGTAAATATGGGTAAAGTTTGTTAAGAGGTTGTAATTGACCTACTTTACCATCAACTCTGTTTAATTGTCGGAACATGCAAAACAATTAATATTAAAAAAGGAGTAACGACTTACGTCTTGAACGAATTTAGTTGCTCTGCGCAATTCAATAATACACCGTTATACAAAGTTTGAAAGTAAAAAGCGGCGATCCCTTCGTTTGTTCTTGAAACGACATTACGTTGATTTTCATTCCAAGAATAAAAAAAGATGTCGTTGCTTTTTTGCCTCAAATATTTCTGGAATGATACGTTATTCGATTATGCAAGGCAACTAGGTTTGTTTGAAATACAAATCACTATTCTTTTCTTGTATTAATTATTTTTACGTGTTCCACCGATAAACAATGTTAATATTACAAAGTACAGTGCGATACCCCCTCAAAATAAGTAGAAATTTCATCGAGATTTCACGAGACATTGGATTCTTTACTTTTATCAACTGTATATGTTTTCTATATTAATATTTGTCTAGAGAGGCTCGCATTTCTGCTTTATTAATGAGATGGTTTTATATAAAATAAAAAAATAAAATCTTCTCACGGCTTGGCTAGTTATAAATGTAATGTTAACAATAAAATAACAACTCAGTGATTTGCACATTCAAGCGTTAGTTCTATTTTTAGAAACGAAGATAGTAATCTCGCGCGTGGAATATTGTTTTTCATTCTGATTCGTTCGGTCGTGTTTCACCGTTTCTCGAGTTGAGACGACCTATACGCCCGGGTGGGACCTCGAAATCGTAGTCGCGGTGATTCGACCATGGTAGTCGGTGAGTCGCTGAAGAACCATAATCGCGGCATTTCTCGCTCTATCCAGTGACATCTTCAATTTGCGCGAATTAGTTTACGCAGACACTAGTGTCTGACAGACGAAGGACAACATTCGACCTATTGCATAACTATATTTTGGTCCTTTATTTCGCCTGTCATCTTCCCCTTACACTTTTATTCAAATAATATTAATTCTGATTCAAATGATATTAATACTGATGAATCTCCGCCAACTACGTCAATCTCGCTGGCGACTAGTGCTACGAGATCTTTCAACAATTGATCGCGAGTGAAAAGATAATCTATTTACCTCTTACTGCACTTTGGCCAGCAGTGTCACTTTCGCCAGACTGGGAACTGTAGAATAATATAAATCTTCAATTTCACAAGTCTCTGTCAAATCGTCTTCATCATGATTCTTTTATTAGAGAAGAGGAGTGAAAATTCAAGCCCGATACAATGATATTGATTCAAGGTAATTTTATTTCAGGATAATCTGCAATAGATCAACTTATAAGTAATATTTAGAGAACAGGACTGAAAATTGGAAAATTATTACTGACATTGGGACAAAAATGGGCGAAAATATTGTAGCTCCATTAAAGGTTTATTCCCAAGAACTTAACACACACCGATCATTATGTTTTGTTACTAACCAGAACAGTATACTACCTGTAGATTAGGGATTTTGCTAAAACTTTGGGATATGTTTTTAGATGTAGAAATATGAAGAAAGCTGCAATATTGGATCCTAATGCTAAAAAAACTGATGTTCTGTGCATTTTTAACTTTATTTTATAAAAGGTCTTGAAACGATAACCATTCAACTTTAATAATCCTTAAGTAGCATTTAAAAAATAGAGATAAAACTAAAAAAAGTTAACTTTTATTGATTTTTTTAGAATTAAAAAATGTGGATTTCTTCCAAAGTTATAAAAGTTTTAATTGAGCATCAGAAATGCACTGTTGAATCCCAAAAATTAACTATTTGACAGCCTGAATATCTTGGTGCCTTTCCTATCCTCTATTTTAAACTTCTATAACTTTCTAAGGAATAACAATTTTTTAATTTTGAAATAATGAAATAAAAGTTTATTTTTCCTAATTTTATTTTCTATTTTTTAAATGACATTTAAGACTTTGCAAAGTTAAAGGTTAATATTTTAAGGCTTTTTTCAAGACTTTTTTCGAAATAAAGCTAAAAATATCCAGACCTTAAGTTTTTTCGAACATAGAGTCTAATATTGTAGCTTTCGTCATATTCTTACATCCAAAACAATATCCCAAAGTTTGAGCAAAATCTCTGACCCGCAAGTAGTAAACTCTCAAGAAAGCAGATTTTATTTAGACTTCGAAAATTGATTTTTCGTGCATAAAGATCTCATAAGCCCTTTTTCTCGAGATATGTGTTATCTAATCTTTAAAATGCATTATTTTCTTGAAAATGTTTTCTTTTCTATTGATTACGTAGAAATATTTAAGAAAATATAGCATTTTCAAGATTAGGCTACCCACATTTCGAGAAAAGGGGTCCCTGCGAGAACTAATTACTGGAACTGTGCTTCATTTTTAGGCATGAAAAATCGATTCGCAAAGCCGAGAGAAGAAATTATTATCATAAATCACATTCATTAAGTAAATTCATAATATAATAGAAAGGTAATGTAAAGGATTTTAATAAACACAAAAATAGCACGCAGTCGTAACTTTAGAAAGTAAATGAAAGTCGATAAAGCTTGAATATTATGGAAACGGATTTATCTATACACAAACTAGGTTGAGTGAGCGCATACGTGTTAAGAGTGCTTGCAATCTTGCGCACTCAGCATTACTGGAACAACTGTACCAGTGTACCATTCTTTCTAATATAACTTTAATTGCGAAACCCAGGAAGTTAACAAAAGTTTTCGATCATCAAATACATTCGGAGAACAATTATTAACGGTATTCATTAATTATCGTTTACTCATTTTCTTAACGACTGTTCGAATTGGAATAATGACATTTTAAGTGATTACTAGCTGAATAAATTTGTATAAAACTTAAAAAGCGCTATTAGTATTATTCAGGTGTAAGTTTTTATCATAAAATATTTACACGAAATATTATGTTGTGTATGAGAAACCCTACAGAAATATCAAACGACTGGATAGGAAAATAAATAAAAATTTTTTGACGAGTACATATACAAGGACTAGTTTATTTGCTGAGAAAAGTTCTCAATATACAAAATATCGGAAACATGGTCTATCTGTTGGCCAGTTTTTTGCAGGCTGTAGCTTTATTTCTAAAAAAAATGCTTAAAAATCATCTTCTTCAAACACAAATAATTTTATCTTATAGAATCACAGTTACATATATAAAAGAAAAAATAATTATATTTTTAAAGTTTTTAATTGATTATTTTTTATATTAATAATGTCAAAATTTTAGAAGTAAATACAAAAAATCATGATCTTTTGATAATAATTTGAACAACTCTCAAATATACGATTCTTAAAAATTTATCAACAATAGATAAAAAAGCTATCCCTACCAGAAATTATACTCATAAAACTAACCCTCAAGTCGCAATGATTATACGTCTATTTTGCCCGTCTCATCCGCTCTCGAACGATATTTGAGTGTAATTTACTCAGAAATGCAAATAGCAATTTCGTTGGATGTGAAGGCGGCACGTTGACATATACAATAACGAAGGAAACCGTGGCGCGCGTGCGAGGCTCGCGTGCCTGTATTTCCTCTCGCTTTTTCTCCCTCCCTTCCTTTCTTCCTTCTTTCTTCGTAAGTACATTTTGTCTCTGGTTTTTTCCTTCAGTTTCGTGTGCGCGCTTACTTTTCCCTCTCTTGTACATTAACGAGACACATCCGCGTGACAAGCGCGAAACTAAGAATTTGTCATTTTTCAAGGGGCCTTACGTCGTCCGATTCGCGACTAACGATAAGGTTTTTGATTTATGACGGCATGTCGTTTCCGCGCGATTTCCTCACGCGTACGCCCCTCGTGCTTATTATAACGTGATACTTTTGCGCTAGAAGTAATTGTTTTTTTTCCACGTGGAGAGCGATATCGTGATGTTAATTTCATTGGGTGTTTAAGTTCGACGTGCCGGAAGTATGAGAAATAAATGAGTGATTTTAGTGATTATGAAAATAGCCGTACCTTTTTTCAATTGCTAGATAATTAATGTACTGTGTAAGAGAAATAAATATGCAGAATAGAACAAAAGTAGTACGGTTTATTTTTTCGTCTGAAATAAATAAGTATAAATATAATTATTTAATTTATTAATTGTTTCCTCATAGAGGAAGCTTTGTAATGTGAACAAAACTTTCGAGACAAAAAAGGCTCAAAAAGATGTTTTAAAGCGATATATGTCGAAATTTTTTAACTTTGAGATAATTTTTTTCGTGGACGTGTGTGTATACGTAAACTCTTTATATCTCTGAAACTAATCGTTTTTTTTTATAACTAAAAAACAATTTTTAATTTTTAGTTTTTCTGATATTTCTGTATGTTACAGCCATTATTAGGTATTTAAATTACCTACATTTTCTTCTTTGAATATTTAAATTATCTTCACTTTGTCATTTGTTATTAAGGAAAACATTTTTATATTTCATAAATTAATTTCTCAAAAAGTATTTTATTTAGCTACATGAAATTTTAATCATTTATTACACTTATTTGAGACTTATTTGGTTATAATTTCAAGAGATTATCTTCATTTTTTTCTTAGAAAAAAGTTAGTTTAGAAAAAATTTGCGTTTCCATTGTTGGACGATAACAAGAATAAAAATTATCGAATTGTCTTGCAATTTGGCACAGATGTAGATTTTATATATCGTCAAATTGAGTTCGTTCCCCAAAAGAATCTGTTCATTATGACCAAAGATATTTGCGGTTGTAGGTATATTCGTTTTAAAAATTTTTGAATAGTGTTTTCTTAGAGAATACCTGAAATCGACAAAAAAAAAATTGAAAACATAAAAACACAGAAAACATCTTTATAATAAGAAAATTGTAAATTTATTTTGGCTAACCCGTCAACCACAGCCAACCATCAATTTTTTCCAT
>JAYJLV010116485.1:0-10885 GCA_036873485.1 Torymus texanus | reverse complement strand
GGGCAATCTGACTGCCATTAATATTAAGTAATTTAATTTATAAGACTGTAAGACCGATGTAAAGATTCTTATCAGTGTAAATCACTAGGTGCCAAATTTGGTGAGTACGGGGCATGGGGAAGCACTTGGAATCGAAGTTCCTGGAGTTTTGCTGCAACAACGCGAGGCGTGTGCGCAGGTGCATTGTCATGGTGGAACAGCACCTTCTCTTTTGCCAGATGGGGACATTTAACTTTGATTGCATGATTCAATTTGTCCAGTAGTGATAAGTAGTAGGCCCCGGTGACAGTTTTACCTTTTCCCAAGTAGTCTATGAGCACTACACCACGAGAATCCCAGAAGACCGTTGCCATGACTTTTCCGGCAAGAACTGTTTTGGCTTTCTGTGTGCGCACTTTCTCTTGCTCCAATCCATTGTTTACACTGCTGCTTTGTTTCTCGCGTGTAATGATGAATCCATGATTCATTTACAGTGATGGAACGTCGAAGAAACTCAGAGGCGTTACGTTTAAATAAGTCTAGACACCCCTGAGAAATGTTCAAACGAATGCGTTTTTGATCGACTGTCAAGAGACGCGGCACCCATCGAGCAGTCAGCTTTCGCATACCCAAAACATTACGCAAAATTCGGTGGACGCGGTCTAACGAGATGTTTACAGTCTCAGCGATATCTCGTACCTTCAATCAAGGATCGTCTAGGATGATATTGTGGATTTTTGAGACGATTTCGTCGGTCACGGCCGTTTTTGGGCGTCATCATCCTGAATTGTCGTACGGCCACGTATAAATTCCGCTGTCCACTTTTTGATTGTCGAAAATGAAGGAGCGGATTCTTTTAACATATAATCCAACTTATTTTGTGTTTGTATTGGTGTAAAGCCTTTCAAAACGAAGTACTTAATGGCAGCGCGAACATCAATTTTATCCATTTTATAAGACAAACAAAAAACGTTTACTTAGCGTGACGGCTGCAACAAATGTACTGAGCACACAAGTCTGAAACTATCAACAGCATCATCTGAAGGCTGATCCTCAATGAATATAATAGCATTATGATTATCCTAGCGACATCTATGCTTCATGCCGAGAACTTCTCGAACTACCCTCGAAGTATACCACTTATTATTATAATGTCATTTCCAATGAAATTATTTGAAGTCAGATGTCATACTGAAAATTCTTAAAGCAAAAGCAGAGCTCAAAAAAAGAAAAACGTTAATTAACATGATAAAGGTTATCCAAATAATTAGGTTTGAAAATTTTTTGTCATAATTTGTAATAGTGTTATAATTTTTAATGTTATGATTTATTAACATCTTTTATATGATATTTTTTAGTGTAAACTTATATCGATTAAACTGTTCTAACGCTGTTGTTCTAAAAGAATTCTTATTGATGACTTTCCATATCTACACATGTTTTGAGTGTACTAAAAAATTGATTACAAAAAGTTATTGCCTAAACATAGCCAGGGAATCTCCAATTTCATCAGAAGTTGTAATAAGCATGAATAATGTTTTATCATCTTTAGAAGTCAATAGTCATATTTGTAATCTGGAAATTGAAGAAAATAACGCAACATAATCATCATATGATACAGTTCTGAACACATTTAAAGAAGTTCTATGATCTTCCCCATTCCATTTATGTGACTATGATAGTGAAATAGAATATGATAAACGCAAGGAAAAGAAAACATTGAAAAATTTGATAATCAGATTATGAAGATAAATTCAACAAGAATGTTGCAGTTTTAATAGATCTCAGACTACGATGATGTACGAAAGAAATTACTTACAGTCATAAAAGTCAAGTTTAAAAAACCGAGAAGTTTCTAATCTAAAGTAGTAGAAACTGATACTATTAGAAAACAAAAATCTTATGCTGATGAGTTATACAAAACCATCGAACCAGCATAAAGCAATATAAATTTAAATAAATTCTTAAAGAATTAATACGCACGATTCACTTTTTTGTTTTTTATACTTGCACACGGTTTTCTTTTGATTGCGTAGTGAATACAGAGAGGTTTATAAATACACAAACTACATGAAAGGTAATTGAGATATAAAATATCTCTCTATGTATTATCCCAAATGAGTTGGTGTATTTTACTTGAGTATGGTGCTGCCATCATATCTACGGTAATAAAATTATCTATTGCAGCAATTCCAGCTTCTTTGTAGTAATGGAACTACAACGGTGCAATTTGTTACAATTTTAATGACAATATGATGTTAAGTTATAAGCTATAATTTTTTGAAATATCTTGGACCTAGAATACGCGTACCACCAGTTTCCCTTTGCGAAGGAATGACGACCAATAACGGCATTCACGGTGCCTGGCATGGGCTTGCTCTAATTCACTAGAATGCCATACGGCGTAGCCAATGCGCTTGCAACCTTACAGCACCTTATCCATCAGGTAATAGAGCCAGAACTAGAGCCCTACATTTACTCGTATTTGGATGATATTATTATCTTCACCGAGACGAGAAACAGAAGAAATACCTGTCGATGGTACTGGCACGCTCAGTAAACGCAGGCTAGATGGTGAACCATCGGAAATGCGTGTTTGGCAAGCCGTAGGTAAAGTACCTGCGAGTACTGTGAAACCGAGATGATATGAGATCAGACCTCAAGAATATAGCGCTGATCTAGTACTACCCCCGCCCAAAGAATCTGAGACTAGAAGGTTGCGCCGATTTCTAGGAATGGTATTATGGTACTGTCGGCTTATGCCGAATTAGGCGACTTTTGCTGAGCCATTAACTCGCTTGACCAAGAAAAATCAGAGATACAAGTGGCTAGAATAGCAGCAAACCACGTTCGACAAACTGAAGGCCATGATCATGACGGTTCTGGTTTTGGAGCACACTCGCCCCAACGCACAAAAGGAAAAAATGGAAACAATTCGAGCCACGTGACGGGTTATAATATATACTATAAATAATACAGTAGCTTATATTTTTATGTCATATATTTTGAGGTATAAGTGCGGAAAATATGAAATTTGTTATTTTGGTTTCTTTACCCGGAGAGAATTTATTTGTTCCAATAAACTCAATAACCCAATAGCCCGTTAACCTAATAACTCAATATCGTAAGCCCATAAATACTAAAATTCATGAGCGCTAAAATCGGTAAACTCCAAAACCTTAAAACCTCAAAACCCTTAGATGTCAAAATCCCAAAACGTTTAAATGTAAGCTCTATAAACCGTGGCCTCGAACCACCGAGTATCCTTGATACCTGGAATTGGTAGATAAAGTCGCCCAAACTCCCGAAGAATATCGGAACTGAAAACTGGAGACGGGGAGACTCCATTTGTATCAGCCAGATGCCTAAGTGTCAGAGGTTCTTGGGGACGATGACGCGTGAAAGCTAGTAGTGCCCTCGATTACCAGCCAGATGTCCTACACGAATGACACGACGAATCCGTGGCCGGCAATCTGGGCCGCTAGAAGGCGTTTATACGGGTAGCTCGGCACTCCTACTGGCTACGGTTCTACCTTGAAGTATAAGAGTACGTACATAAGTGCCAAGTGTGTCAGTAATATAAGGTGCAGCAGAAAGCTCCTGCTGGGCACATGGGTAGACGCGTCATCTACCGACCGTGGTAAGTCGAGGCTGGCGATATCATCGGTCCACTTCCTCGCTATACCAACGGATACGAATACATCCTGGTCTTCTAGGACCTGTTCACCTGCTGGGTAGAGGCGATAGCGATCCGCAAAGCTAACGCTAAATCCGTGAACGAACATAAGACATTAAAGACTGTAATCTCATGCTGTTTGCTCGAGCGACGTACCACCAGGAATGAGAACCTCCTGGAACTGGTATTCGCCTTGAACACCGCGGTATAAAGTTCGAGCGGGGTAAGCCCGGCCATATTGAACTATGGCTGGCAGCCAACCTTGCCTGACTCTAAAATGAGGCACCAAGAGGTGGACTCTCACGAGCAGCTGCAGAACGAAAGTCTAACCAACTGGCGTGCAAGAATTCCAGAACTGGCCTGGTTTCTGGCCGTGCCAGAACTGCACACCAGGACGGCGACTCGATTACAAGTTGCTCAGGCCAGACCAGGATCCTACTACGACGTCCGCCGACGAGACACGCCTTTCTCCACTGGAGCCAAGGTATGGAAAAAGAATCGTATCCTATGGTCGGCCGCGAAGAGAATCACGGCTAGTCTGGCGCCGAAATACTCGGGCCGCTACTGGATATCAGAGGCTCGAGGGCCGAATACCTAGTGGTTAGTAGGCTATAATGGGGTGAAAGGTGTCCTCGTGCAGGCACGATGCCCTCAAGCCCTCCGTAGATGGAGAAGAAGAGGTATCTCCTCCGCCGAGGGAAAAGGAGGCGACGAGCGATCCGCCCGTAGCAAGCGAACCGCCACCCGTCCCTCCGCCCCGTAGAGCGCGAGGTCGGCCCCGGAAAACCACCCTGTCTGTCAAACGGAAGCCGCCCAACCCGGGAACCAGGATAGGGCGGCTACAGTAAGCACCGTAAGGTGAGCAAACGGGGAGGCGTGCGCGAGGACTGTAAAGCGACTTAATCCCGATTCATTCTGTTTCAGGAGATGAACGTCGACCGGGACACCCTCAAACGCCTCGTCAACGAGCTCATCAGTATGCAGCTCAGAGCCTCCGCTCAAAAGCTCGTGATGACGGCGCTTCGTTTTCTCGACGAGAACCGTGAAGCACAGCACCGTCCGAGACAAGAAGAGCGCGAGGCCCAGGCCCGAGCCGTGATTTCGATGGTTGACGATGACGAGCTTGATGGCACAAAGTCAGTGCGAGGGGTGCTCCATCACGAGGAATCCCAGCGCCGACCACCGTGCCAATCCTCGACATCCTCCGCCCAGACCTCTGCCCGTCCAGACGCGGGACGCAGGCATGTGGACAACCTGCACGCAGACGAGGGAGGTGGCTAAGCAAACCGAGAAGGTCTTCGGTGCCACCCGGGCCAGCACCAACCACCAGAAGCTGGTAGCACGTCTGATGCGAGCCAGAGAGAGGGCAAGGCACACTCGTCAGGAGGCGGAGGCCTTTGTCGGCTTCGACGACTCTCTGGCTCCGCTGCATGGCAGTGAGTGCTGCCTGTGTGCCTGGTACCGGATAGTTGGAAAGAAGTGCCAAGAAGAGGCCTAACTCGTTAAATGGAGGGTGGAGCAGCGCGCCGTGGCGGTCGTCCAGGAGGAGGCGAGACGTGCCCAAGGTGCCGAGGAATGTCGTCAGGCCGAACTCCGGGAGGAACGAAAACGATGCCTCCAGGAGGCGGGGGAGGAAAATAAGCGAGCAGAGGAGGAGTACGGGCAGCACAGGTGTGCTGAAAAGGGGTCCAGATGCCACCAGGGTCACCGCCGACGCCACAGACACCACATCGAGCGGAATGACGCAGGTAGAGCCCGAAGAGGAAGCTCATGAGGTCCCCACCGGCAAGGAGAGGGCGAAGATAGAGCACAGATGATTCTGGATCTACAGCCATCCAGGGATAAAGGAACCCCACCGCTGCCCTTTGTCATCACAAGCATGTTCTCGTGAAGGCCATGAGCGACCGGCTGGGCCACAGATAGGCCCTACAACGTAGCAAGCGGGATTTTTTTTGTTTGCTTTAAATAGTTATTTTCTTTATTATTTTTATTCTGTATGTAATAAAAGAGAAAAAATAAATATCTATCGACTCAGCGTTACCCGGCTTACACCTCCAGTTAACAAAAAACGCTAATTTAAAATGGGACCGGTGCATGTATCATTGAAACTCTTGAAATGACAGCAGTGGAAACATTAGTGCTCAAAACGTGATTATGATTTATTATAATTTATTCCAGAGTAAAAAGTACATGAAAATTACAAAATTAAAATTTACATTACAATTTACATTACAATAACAGTAATCCAGCAGAGGAGAAGATTTCCTGTTAGCTGGTCTGGTGGACTTAATATTAACTTAATGATTAACTTAACCTACGTAACCATTATTCGCAATTTTGAGTATGGTGTCCATATTTATCTTTATGTTAGCTAGTAATTTTATTTATCCATGTATTTATTTTTTGTTTTCTCCTATTTTTGTTTTCCAATACTTTTAGTTCATTCGGTAAACTGTTGAAATATGCTATGGCAGTAATGTAGGAGCCTTTTATACTTATATTTCTGAAACGCCTTGGAATTTGAAGACTTTTGTATCTTGGCGGTCTATCCGAATCTGTGTAATTTTTGTGGAGTTCCTCGTAGTGATATAATAATACTTGATATGCAAAATTTTGTTCTAAGTTCAATGGTTATTGATCAACTATCAATTTGTTTATATGAATTATTTTGAGCCGTCTTGTTTGTATTCCTTCTATGATTGTTAGTCTTCCTTTATAGGCACCACCCCATGCAATGATGCCATAATTTATAATGCTATGAAAAAGAGCATAGGATAGCATTTCTAGTATTTTTATTGACATATATTTTGATAGTTTGTAAAAAATAAATATTAAGTATTTTGTCTTATTATATATGTAATTTGTATGAATGTCCCATTTCATGTCACTGTCGAAATAAATCCCTAGATATTTTGTGCTATCTACTCTATTTATTTGATTACCTTGGATATTTATATTCAGGTTTTTGGGAATGCTGTTACAGTTATTGCCACATTCCATGTATAATGTTTTATTTATGTTTAAGGACAATTTGTTTAAGGCTAGCCAGGTAGATAGGATTTCTAAATATCTATTTATTTTTAATTCAATTTCTAGCCAACTTTTTCCTGCATTATTACTGCAGTGTCCTCTACATATGATAGTATTGATTCTCCTGGTATTGAAATTAACATGTCATTAATGTAGATTATAAAGAATAACGGCCCTAATATTGTGCCTTGTGGTACTCCTGTGTTAACAGTTTTGAATTTGCTTACTTTGTTGTTAACTTTGACTCTTTGTTGCCTATAACATAAGTAGTTTTTTTATTAGGCTATAAGATTTCCTCTAATTCCCTAATTATGAAGCTTCTCTAGGAGAATCTTATGATCCACCGTAGCGAAAGCTATCGGTAGGTCAAGGAATGTAATTGCTATAGGGTCACTTTGATCAAGTTTGTTATAAATCACTCATTTTATTTGATAAAGTGCATTTTTTGTTCCTAAATTTTTTCTGAATCCGAATTCTCTTTTGGAAATTGTATCATTTTTGTTAAAGAAATGGCTTAAGCTTTTGTGAATAAGTTTTTCGAATATTTTTGCTAAGTTAGAAATTAGAGATATGGGTATATAATTATTTTGAAGATGTTTTTCGTTAGCCTTATGTATTGGTATTATTTCTGCTGTTTTTAAGGCATCTGGCCATATTACCAATTCTAAACTACTGTTGAAAATATGTACAAGAGGATAGCATATATTCTCGTGTATGGTTTTAAGTACTAGTGTGTTAATACCGTCAAATCCATCATTTTTATTTTTCGTACCGAGTATTATTTGCTTTATTTCACATTGATTAGTTGGTAGTAGAAAAATACTGTTATTATATTTTTAGGCGGTAACCTTATGGTTTCGTTTTGAGGTGCTACTATTTTGTTTCTAAGTACGTTGCCTATATTACAGAAAATTATTTTAGGTTATATGCAATCTTTGTAGGCTCGTGTATTTTCTTTGTATCGTTAAGTATGTAACTTATTGAGTTTTTACCGTTTGAATTTTTACCTAATTTATTGTTTATAATTTTCCATAAGTTTCTTTCATTTCCCATATTCTGTTCTACTTATTTTTTATCGTAATTCTCTTTTGCGTGATTTATGATTTTTTGTATTTCTTTTAGGTATGTTTTATAATTTTCTTTTTTGTGTGTATTGGTTGGGTCTTATTTCCATATCTTGTATAGTTTTTCTTTCGTTTTACATTATGTTATTATTCCTATAGATATCCAGTTTTTCCTTGGTTTTGCTTTGTTGAGTTTGGTTTTTTTATTGATGCATTCAGATTTGTCTATACATGATTTGATTCTTTGTATTAGAGTGTTTGTAGCTATGTTGGGATCTTCTAATTGGAGGAGATCCATCCAATTTATAGCTACGGTTAATTTTTTTCAATTTTTGGTAATTTATTTCCTTGAATGTTTGGTGCAATGTAGTTTTTCTTATCTTTTTTAAGGAGATGCGCGGCTTAGGATATTACTCAAAATTGGGTTCCCGTTTTTCTCTTTCTGTTTCAAATTTTTTGAAAAAAGCTTTTTGACACGTTGTAAGTTTAATGAAGATCTACAACGTACGAAAGAGTTTTTTTTCTTAAAGTTCAATATTGAATGAAAAAAACGGGTACCCAATTTTAAGTAATAGCCGCGCATCACCTCAATGATAGCATTATTCTATAATGATCATTAAATGGTGTTTTGATAATATACGTATTATATTTGGTATTGTTTAAACAAAGAAAGAAATTATTAATACAAGTGCCATTATTTATATTATTATCTGAAGGTCTTGTTATATTATTTATGCCTGGACAATATCCTTTCTCTAGCAAAATTTGTAGAAATTCTTGATCAATATCTTCTAGATTTAGTATATCATAATTAAAATCACCTATTATCATGTTATTTTTGTGCTTTTTGTTGATTTTAAATAGTTCTTTGATATTCATTATCATTTCTGTTTTATGTAAATCATGTGGCCTGTACATTGCTGATACCGCAAATTCTTCATTATTGTCGAATGTAATTATTGATTTTAAAACTTTTAATTTATTTATTTGTACGATTTCAGTTGTTTTTGTTACTTCTTTGTTAATATACATTGCAACACCATCAGACTTGTTGATTTGCTTTCGTTATAAAATATTTTGTAGACACTTATTTAAAAAAATTGAAAGTGATCAAGATTCCACGTTTCTGTGCAAATTATGATACAAGGATTTACCTCTAGACTGTTAAGAAATACTAATAATTTGTCATAGTTGATATTTAGACTTCTAATATTCACACATAATATTAGGTCTTTTTGTGATATCAAGTAACCGTTTAGAGCATTGATGTTGTCGACTTCGTGTTCATTTTCAAATAGGTCTTGCTTGGGATGCAGATCCATTACTTATGGTATTATGAGTTACTGGGCTCTGTGCTTTTGTGTGGGTGGACGTTCTACTTTACCAAAGTACTCGTATCTTTGATAGATAGGTTGCATTGGATAATCTGTCGTCTCAATAAATTTTTTGATTTTGTTTTTTAGCACTTCACATGAGTCACTATCTATCGCACTCTGGATTGTGTTAAAATTGGTATTGAATTTTTTGTTGTAGATTTCAGAATTAGGGCATTTCATAATTTCACTTTTACACTGCGAAGCTTTATGATTTCCCGCACATTTATAACACGTTGCTTGGTTAGTGCATTTTTTCTTACTGTGGCCAAATCTTGAACAGCTGTTGCATGGACTTGTATTTATTATATCAAACACTCTGCCGTTTTGATATTCAATGAAGATTCGGTTTTTGTTCTCTCTGATGTGCTTGTAAATTCTTGATGTTACTTCAATTATTGCACTTATTGCTTTGGTTTTATCATTGATGAATGTATGTAGCACTTTACAGTTATCTTCGGTGTTAGAAAAATTTCTTTGATTTATGTCTACTTCAATATCATTATCGTTATTAAAAACTTTGTCAATATCCACTATATTCACTGTTGGTTTTCTTATTTGTTCCTTTTCTATTTTAAAACTATGTGTTAATTTTGCACTTAAGTTTTTCTCAATTGTATTTACACTGTCTTCATTCATATAATTTATTAGGATAGTGTCCTTGTTTCTTTTAATGATATTTTTTATTCGAATTGTTTTGTCTTCTGTTAGTTAGTGTATTACTGAATTGCCTATATCGGTGTTATCATTATTGTTAATTTTTTAATTATTAGTTTTGGATCTTTCTTTTTTTTTGGTTTCGGTTTTGTTACTATTTCAGCAAATGTTTTATTTACTGTTTGTGAAATTGCCTTTTGCTTCTCCTCAGTTAGTAATTCATTTAACAGTCGATTTTTCTCTTGAGTTTCTTTGTACAATTTTTTTATTAAACCATTTTCTATTTTTAGTGATTCTATTTCATTATAATCATCGTATATTGTTTCGTTTGCATCGGTTTCTTTATTCTTATGCAGAATTTTTTAACTTATTATATCTTGTTTATTTTGTTCTCTGTTTTCATGTTTTATTTGTGCGATTAACTGCCAAGCTGGCTCGCATAATAAACCAAATGGCACGTTTAAAATTAGTGCTAAGTTGGGATGTTCTTGACAAATGAGGAATGAGCTGCTTAAAAATTTAACTGTGGTTCTAGCATTGTACTTTACCACGAATTCATTTGTATGATAAAAATTGCCATTGCGTTTCATACGGGTATCCATATACCCAATTGCATCATACGGGTACCCTTAGACCTGCTTCATAATAATAAGATTATTATTTTATTCATATTTTATAGATAATTTGAAAATTAATACTTTTTAATCTTTATAAATCACTTTAATTATAATTATGTCATAAATTGAAAGAATTTGGTAATACGGGTAATACGGGTATACGGTAATATGTGTCCTTGAAACGGGTATTACCCGTATTTTTTACCCGCGGGTAATCCTAGCTCTACAATGCACACCACTGCACAAACTTTCACACTCGAAAGACACTTGTAATGTTTATTTAGAGAGACATCAGGAGGCTCCTTACTGCCCGACGCCATGATGGCAACGATATTGTTTAACTTTATTATATATATTAAGAGATGGTGAAAATAATGATCACGACGAACTCAATTTATGGTTGTTAAGCTTTTTTTTTTATTTTTCGCCAACGTTTCGACACTGTTTTTTAGTGTCATCATCAGGGCTATAAAAAATGTTTTGTTACAT
>JAYJLV010116474.1:0-10886 GCA_036873485.1 Torymus texanus | reverse complement strand
AGATTTAGAGTACTATATTACTTAGACTCTAGTATTTTCCTGCTTAGATGACATCCAAATACTTGTTTAAGGAAGCATATTATGATGTATGATATAAATCCTACATCTAATTAATAGCTGCAGCTCCTTGCGATAAAAGCAAGGATAGTAAGTTTATACTTTCTTTTATTATTTCTTTCTTTTCAGTTCATCGTTCTTTCCTAATAATTAGGTTTCTTAATTTTTTCTTGTAGTAATTAACCAATATATTTCCCCTAATATCTAATGTATAACAGCTTTTGAATATCTTTTTTTTCATGTGTTTCCATTATTAATCATCATTTCCACTTTATTCATGTTTTTGGGAATTTTTGAATATTTTAATCATAGCAGTATTTCTATTGTGTCAACTGACATAAAATATTTTCTTTTACAGATAACGTTTTACGTGTTAAAGCAGCCTTCCCCTACTTTTTTATTACTGCATTTAACAGGATAAATACGTTCATACTGCATGTACCGTATTAATAGTTCCAGGTTATAGATATATTACAGAATAGTGGTAAGCCATACCTTCTGATAGTGAAAAACATTAACTAAATATAAGTATTTATATGTTTTAAAAAGCAGAAACAGTGCAACTACAAACAAGTCATTATTTGGGAAGTTTAAGAAATTTATCTTTAAAGGTTATTTTCTCAAAATGTGATATTTTCATCTTTGGCGTAGACTTTCTCAAGGACCGCTGTATGGATTTTCATGAAACAAAGCTTAAAATACTCATAATACATCCAACTCTGCGTCATAGCTCTATTTTTTGGAAATTTCTGATGTAAATATCTTTCTAGTATCAAAAATCAAAAACCTCAAAAAATTAACAGAAAAAATGGTTACTTCCATTAAAAACATACTTAGACAAAAATTTACAAAAACTGGAGCTTTAGCCCAGAGTTGAATATATTGCAAGTATTTCAAGCTCTGCCCCATGAAAATCCATTTAGTGGTGTCTGAGAAAGTCTACGTCAAACTTTTTTTTTTTTTTTTAAATTCATAGCTCTGAACAAAATGGGCTTAGGGACCTGGATTTAAGTTTTTTTAACAATACTAATATTTTAAATTGATTGTTAGGTTAATTTAAAAAAAATTTTTATAGGTGTAAGACCCCATTAAGGGGATATTTTCCCAGAGCGTTAATAAACGATACTACAAACGAAACAAACAAATACATACGGGTGATCTGACTTCTGATGTGCGAATGTTGTGAACATTTATCAATGAGCGTCTTGCTGTTTTGACGCGGAAAGTTTGTAAATGAACTTCTGGAAATGTGCCAATTATAGGCATATGTTGGGAATCCGCCTTTCTAACCGAATTTAACCAAATTTCCTCGTTTTCAGTTTTAATTATTCTATCTGTATTATTATACCCGAGATACATTAGAAAACTAGTCGATTCCAACACTAATCGCATTTTACATTGTTTCTGCATTTTTTAGAAATATGATCCTGTTTCAAACATCCAAAACAAACGTTACCTCATTTATCTATATCCCTACGATCACCGAAACTCAATCATCACGCTATTTCTAAACTCGAACTATCACGCTTCGATTTACAAAATATGCGCGTTACAGTACGACTATTTTTTGTGGCTGGTTCCGATTTACCTCGCTCCTTCTTAGATGCATCTCGTTCGTCATTGTCTTTCTCTCGTTAAGTGCAAACTCTCCGGTCTTGTCCTTTGGTTCCGTCTTTACCGACGCTCTGTATCAGCTCATGCGCGCCTCATACCTGTCGTTCGCGCTATTCACAAATGCTTTGCCATCTAAGCGCTCACCCTGACTTATGGCACAAAATAACAACAAATCATTTTTACAAGCGCAACAGATAAGAGTGCCATACACCAAAGCATTGAAAAATAAAAACAAAATCAGATTTTCAAAGGGCACTTATCAATGAATTTTTACAGCTTTAATCTATTATTAGACTCTGTACGAATCACGTCAAATTTAGAAATCACGAGAACGAAAAAATTTCGCAATGCGCTCATAAAGACTGAAATAGTTCACGGTAAAATCTACGATTATTTATCAATAGTAATAACTAGCACAGTAATAACAGTTTGCTTTTATTCGGAGACCTGTCGAGCACGTAGACCTCTTCCCAGAAGTGCTGAAAATGGGCTACGTCGGGTTGGATTTCCATGCCATACCCTCGTGCGGAGATCTGCTATGCAACTTGCTCGTGGGCGACCTATTGTGGATGTAGTTCGCAGTATTGATTGCCTCCACCCAGAAATCTGCTGGTAGCCCCGACTGGATAAGCAGTCATCTTGCCATATTCATCAGAGTTCTATTCCGTCTCGCAGCGACTCCGTTCTGCTGCGGATTGTACGGTACGGTCAAACTTCGCGTTATGCCGTTTTTCTCAAGAATGCTGTCAAGTTCCTTGTTGAAGTACTCGCGCCCGTTGTCCGATTCTAGGCACTTTATGTTTCTCCCGCGTTGCGTGCATATGAGCGCTCCAAACTTCTCGAACTCAGCGGAGACCTGGTCCTTGCGCTCGATGACTCTCAACTCGCACCATCCGGATGAGTCGTCGATAAACGTGACGAAGTATAACTTTCTTCCAAGGGAGGCGACACGCATCGACCCGCATAAGTCGGAGTGGATGATGTCGCCCGGGGCTGTCAATCTCTCCGAAAACTTTGGGAAGGGTGTGCGACCCATCTTCCCCTGAAGACAAACGCGGCATTCAAAATCCATTTTAGCATCGGCTTTAATCCTGTTCACGGATCCTATCTTGATTGCTTGACTAAGCGATCGCACGTTGAGGTGCCCCATGCGGACGTGCCAATCATGCAAAGAGTTCTTTTCGAAGTCTGCGTTTGCTGCGTTGCATGTTACAAAGGCTTCGTCGTCTTTAGCGCTGGGTGCGCCCTTGAAGTAGTATAGTCCGCCATCGCATTCGGCGGCGAGCAATACCTTACCGTCGCTCCGCACGACCTCTGCTCTATCGCGTCTGAATACTACGTTGTGTCCACTGTCGGTAATCTTACCGGCTGATACGAGATTTACACGCAGGTCCGGAACATATAGAGCGTCTTCGAATGCGATCCTCGTACTGACGCCGTCCAAGCATGTCGTGGTTGACGCTACGCCTTTGCCTTCTATCTTTGCGCAGCCGTTGTTGGCTAGGCTTAACTTCTCGCTTATAGAGTTCAACTTTGAAAACATGTCAGTGTCACCGCACATGTGAGATGAGCACCCGCTGTCTATGTACCAATCGCGGTGGGCATCGCTCATGGCCGTCGGACATTTTCCACTCGACGCGCACACCAATACCGTTTGCGAGCCTCCGGCTTTACTCGCACTCGCGGATTTGTCTCCGTCCTTTCTCGGCTTCAGACAGTTTTTCGTTCTGTGTCCGATGTCACCACACTTGTATCACTTCATTTTTGCATCTTTCTTCACGAGCTCAGGTGTATTAGAGGACTTTACGAATTTTCCCTTGTGCTTACCTGCATACATCGCGCTATACACTTGATCAGTGTTACCTTCCTTGCGTGCGCCAAATTCTTCTTCGACTTTTATTTGAAGTATCTCGAGCGTAGGAAGTTCGTCGCGTGACGACATCGCACAGCGAAAGTTCTCGAAGCTCTCGGGCAGGCTTCGCAGAAGCATGACGCTCGGTAGATCTTGGTTGATCTCGACGCCGAGCTCTATAACTTGTCCACGGTGTCCATAAAATGCCGAGTGCAGTCTCGTGCTTTTTCGCCGTTTGGCATCTTCATCGACATCAAGTGATTCAGCATAGCCGCCTTCCGCGCCGCGCCTTTTGGCTGATAGAGGCTCTCGAGTTTTGTCCAAATTTTCTTAGCGGTCTGACACGCCTTAATTTGTTTGATTTCTGCCGGGCTAATGGCTAATACAAGGTCAGACTGAGCCTTCAGCTGTCCCGCGATCCATTCGTTGTGTTTTTTGGTGACTGCTTGGTCAGGAGCTGCTGGCATTTCGGGCTTCACGAGTGCTCCGCTAATGTATCCCCATGCGTCGTTTTTCATTAACACCGCACGCATCTGGAGTTTCCAGGTGTCATAGTTTTTACCATTTAGCACTTCGAACTTAATCCCGCTTGCATGCATTGTCTCGTACAGTTTTTCCAGTAACACACAAAATGGCGCCGTTTTCGGAGAGTCTGGCTTCGTCTTTTATCGCGCACCTTTCTTGACTCCTTCTCACTCTAGTCCGCGCCCTGGGCCCATAACCTGTTGATGGGATCGGGTTGAGCAGAGAACAAGACGTGGCAATTAACATATATAAAAGACTTTATTCAGGGACGTGTGTAAAAGTACAGCGAGCTATGTGCATAGCTCGCGCTCCCGACAGAGAATGACGGTCGATACTACATTCGGGAAAGACCGCGGTGCTAGCGCCGCAAGACGGCGATAGTCAGTGATCGGATCGCGTAGACTATGGAACTGCTTTGACAGCACTCATAAAATTCTGTTTAACGCCTTTATTGCAGAACTATATTTTAGTCACAAGAGCAGTAAATTGACGATGTCGTATTATACCATTATTCTAACATACATGCTGTCTTGTTCTGGAACCCTGAAGATGTAGAATAAGCTATAGAGTTCTGACATGTTTTTTAATAAACTAATTGTTAATTTGCATTTACGAATTCTAAGCAGTTGCATCGGGAACAGATAATAAAGCAACAGCTATTGGTTTAATTAATCTTTTCTTCCATCATTTATTTTGTATGTTTTCAAGGAGTGATCCGCTAATTTATACCAATTAATTATTAAACAACAGACTTAATTAATTTTCAAAAACAATAATGAATATCAAAACATCGCCAAATGACAGAAAAAAAGTATGCTTAAAATGCTGTAAAGAACTTTTCTGCAAAAAATTTCATTAAATGATAGAAAACTTCGTTGTTGAACATGCCATTATTTTAAAAAAATTTTAAAGTTTTAAGAAGGCCACAATTTTTATTGTTTGATACCTTTTATGTATCCCTTTTTTTATTCACTATCAATCATACACCTTTTAATAACCGTTTTTTACTAGAAAATACGTTATATTATTATAATATATCTCATGATAATACAAAGGTAAGTAACAAAACTGTCAACTTTTAAGGTCCCACATCGGAAGTCCATGGGAACAAGCTACTTGACAAGTTTTTACAGGATGTCAGAACTTACATCTGTGCAAAAAACCTATGCCAGCTATGCCATAAACGCTCTCATCACCGAATATCTACTTATAATCTCAAGAAAATAAAAAAATCAACGGATTGCAACAACATCACTACAATCAGAAAAATTGCAGAAGAAATAAGAAGGAACGGGATAACCAAAATAGATAAAGAAAACTTTCCATGTAAATGAAATAGAAACACAACGAAGACATAACGGAACTTCAAAAGCAAGATACGATAAAATACGAGGGATATACCAGAACTCCAAGACATAAACCTTCAAGCATATACATTTGGAAAAAGACGCAGAAGACGAAAAGAAACCCCCATCAAGAAAATATACTCCCATTAAACTATATTTGACAAAATTGACAATATTGCCGAAGATACTAAAAACAAAATTTTAATGAAAAAGCCAGCGGAAGCCCCTGGTAATAAAATTACTGAAAACAACAACATCAGAATGACTAACGGTGACATTAATTACTTAGGATCAAATAAAGCGCCATTCTACTTCAACAGAGGTTACAGAGGCAAGCAAACTTTTACGAACTCGGTTCACCCACTTGAAAGACAACCAAAACATAAAGACATTGTAATAATAGAAGATATAGTTTTCACATCAAATTGTATTTGCTTATCGTCTAAACAGCACAATGTAACGTTCCCTCATTACACAGTTACATGTGCAGTTGGGCTCACGTGCCCTGTTAGACTCAACAAGTATGAAAGAATAGTCTATGCAAGAGACAGAAACGCAACAACAGTAACATCTACTACTTCTGCTAGAGCGATGCTGACCAGATTTTGTAGATGAAGAGCTTCGACAGATTAAACATGCATTGCTGTACTTGACGATGAAACTCTGTTACTTCGAAACAAGTACAGCAATCTTAGTGCAATATTTTCTATAGTTTTAAGTTAGTTTTAAGTAGTTTAAGTGCACCAGACCAGCGCACAGGACGTTTACTCCTCTGCTGGACTACGTATGTAGTGTAATAATCTATATATAATTGTAATATTTTTTGTATATTTCATGGTATGTACTCTGGTTCAATAAATATATAAAATATATAATATATAATAAATTATTTAGTTCGTTATTTTTTATTACCTTTCGTGAGGAACGTTTTATAATACATTATGTCGTTCGCAGAAAATTTATGGTCCATGTTAAGTAATATTATTCCATCACTTATATCATTTTTCCATTCTGTAACTGCAATTAAAAAACCAATTTCCGGTATATAAACAAAGTGGCAACTTTTAACTTGCGGTGATATTGACTGTAAATTATCGAGAGCAAGGCACGATAAAGTATCTGATAAATTGAAGCATATACTATTCACTAAAACCAAACGTTTATACTTTTATTTAATTACCATAACGAAAAAGCAAACATATATTAATGGGAAAACATGTGTATAGGGATTTATTTCAAGTTTGATGGTCTCGCTATTCTCGTCACGCAACCCCCGCCCCTCCCGCTCGTCGCGCCCCATCCTCACTATGTAAAAACATCATTTTTTCATGATAGGTATGACCGCATTTTTCAAGAGTACTTTTCTTTTGACTAATACTTCATTTGATTCAAATTCATGTAGAAATTGTAATTTAAGAGATTAATTAATTTTTGCAATTCTGTGTGCAAAAAATTAATATTTCTATGGATTTTAGAGATTTAAAATCGTTTTATAGGTTTAGTTCGCAATAAATCAAGTTTACATCAATATGTTAAATAGTAAAATGTTTTATTTTAATCATACCCACAGCTTTCATATACCTATATCAATTTTATGTAAATTCAAATTCTGATAAGTAAGAGCAAAAAATCGAGAATTATTAACTTTAAATATCGAAAATCACTTTTACGGTTCTAACTTGTGCCGAATTAATTTTCCAACAAAATGTTTGATAGAAAAATAGTTTTGTGAGAACAAAAGGGGCTATCCCATCGGCCGGTTAGAAAAGGCGCTATCTCAGCAGCCGGTTGGAAAAGATGCTATCTCAGCGGCCGGTTGGAAAAGGTGCTATCTCAGTGGCCTGTTAGAAAAGGCTCTATCTCAGCGACCGATTGAAGAAGGTGCTATCTCGCGGGCTCATTTCTTTGGCTCCGATTTATGTTGGCAATACTAACGATATACCATTCATATTTGATTTTAGAAAGAGAAACATGTATTCGTTTCCAATACTATTAATATGTTGTGTTCGATAATTACTTTCTATTCGGTTTACATTTGGAAAATGGACAAAATATCTACCGTCAGCTATATCATTCATGCTACTCACTTACGCCGAAATATAACCCTAGTACTTCCGATATAGTCAGTTTAGAATGGGATTCTTATTGCCCACGCAAATGCAAACTGAATAAAAAGTAATTATCAAACACAAAATATTAATAGTATTGGAAACGAATACATTTTTCTCTTTCTAAAATCAAATATGAATGGTACATCGTTAGTATTGCCAACCTAAATCGGAGCAAAAAAATGAGCCCGCGAGATAGCACCTTTTCTAACCAGCCGCTGAGATAGCGCCTTTTTATTTGGAGGCGACGAGTTTTCAGAAATTTTGAGAATTATTCGTTAATATACTAATAAGTATGATTTTTACAAAAAAATTTAGGCACGAAAAGTTGTATTTCGATTAGTATTAACAGTTTCATGTGTCTTTTCATCATTTTCCGAAAAAATCGATTTTTCAAATTCTTTTTACGCTCCTATTATTACATTTTGTAAATGCGTTACGTCCGTGACGTATCTCTAAAATTAAATTAGCATGCATATTTCTCATCAGTAATTTGCTCACACAAACAATGTGAACGCGAATTTTGACAACGTTGCATTCCAATGCAAGCGGTGTCGCGACGAAGCAAGCCGATTACACATTTAACTTTCGTTTATACTCAGCAATTTTTAATTTGAAATCGAAAGGATCATGTTTAAATATTTACCCAAATTGTTTAAAAAGATGATTTTGACTTATTTCAAGAACCTACACGAACAGTAAAAAGGTAAATAATCAAGAATATAATAAATCTATAGGAAATAGGAGTAATTTCCTCGACGATTCAAGACTTAACAATCGATTACCTTGAATTGATCGTTTTATATTCCTATATCATATAGAATATTTAAAAGAAATAGACTAGATTCGTCCAATTTTCAGTGAGATAATCTGACAATTCTATTACATATGAACGTACAGACTTACATACATTATAGAATCATTTTCACACATTCAATTTTGATTTTAAATTACAATTCAAATGTTGAATTAACGATGTACTCTACCTATTCAAAATTAAAGAAATTGACTGCAGTGGGCGCGTTTGGGCTTATAAAAACAGAGTATAGTCAAAGGTTGACTTCGGCGCTCTGCCGGGCGCTCCCTCTCACTCCCTTATCTCTCGCTTGCTCTCTAGCGGTCTCTCTCTCTCTTATTTATAAAATTATACGGTTGCGAGAGCCCAGTTATCTAGTTGCTTTTATTACAGAGCACAAGCCTAAACCAGCCAGTAGGGATGAGCAACCAGAATTGGTGCCTCCGTTCGTGAACTATAAAACGGGAAAAATGGAACTCCCTTCCCTCATCGTTGCGCCACTTGCCTTTTCTTTATTTGTTCAGGAGGGCGGTGAGACTGCACCTATTCGATCTTAACGCCTAGCCTCTCTATGAGTGCACGTGGAGCTACCAGCACGAGGATCTTCTTCGTAGCGTTTTAGTTTTCTAAGCGGATTCCTTTGATCTGTGATATTTGGCTTAACAGCTTATAACGACGTGACTAATAATCTAATAATTTATATGTTCTAAAACTATGATATTTTCCTTAAGTAATGTGAGCACCAGTTGTGATATTTCGTTCAATTACATTTTTAGTGCGCTTAGCTTTTATTTTTTATTATTTTTTATTACTATCGTTGTTTTTATGACTATCGTATAACGTTTCATTCATTTATTTTTCTATTGTCATGTATTCATTCGTATTATCGATTGAATATGTTATCAATTGTATTATACAAATTATTGTATTTATTTTTTTGCCGTGAAGGTAAATAAACGGAACTATCTGCCTATCGATTTATCTATCTTTCTCGCCCATGTGCGCGGTGTGACGGTTATCGACGCCGTATCGACCGGTACTCGATCGTCCGTGCGTTTTAAGTGCTACAACGAGTAAAGTAGGTGTGCTGAGAATCTGAAATGTCATGGTAGCTGGTCTAGTGCATGTGAGGGCCTTCTGCTGCCGTCCATGGAGTCTTGTTCGAGGTTGATGCTGAGTCTTCGTCTGTTTTGCAGTGTAGTGACTGTACCTCTCTCTCTGTCTCTCTCTGGCTCCCTCTCTCAAAAGATAATGATAAAGTAAAAAATATGAATGACAAAAGAAATGATCTCTGATATGTAAATGTCGCCGAGAAATGCGAAGTCGCTAAGTCTGTTGGCCTCTCCCGCACTACTTACAGTACATACAGTAGCATACCAGATGAATACGCCTCCTCCCCGCTGGATTTGGAGACCGCTGTTGTGTGTCCTCGAGTCGTTTGTTCCGAGTCCTGCGAGGTAGTCATAAATGGTATTTTAAAGGATGACTATGCGACGACGGTCGCCTTCCCCCCTTCGAGAACGATAGCGTCTTAAGGACGCGCGTCCTGCGGTTTCGACAGCCATCCGAGAGGTGGAGCCGAAAACCTAAGGCAGGTTTGGGCTCGCGGCCAGGCGCATCGCCCTCCTGCGTGGTTATGCTTCGTTGTAAGGATCTAGCCGGGAAAGTAATGCGAGCCAGACGTGCGGTCGCCAATAATTATTTGACAACCGGAGACATTGATCCCACACTACTAAGCCCAGCATCTGTTGCCTATATACCAAACCGTAAACTCTTCATGAATGAAATGATGCCTCACGTGAAACTTCAGGTGTTTAAAAGACTAAGGTTAGAAGCCCAGGTGCTGGGCTTTACATACGTTTGGCATTCGGGCGGTAGATTCCTGGCTACGTGTAAAGGAGTTGAACGTGTGCATGTTTTCGCTACAGCAGCCGACTTGCAAACCATTCGTGCGGCTTGCCAGTCTGCTCCCACACCATTAACTCGAAATTCAAACACTTAATCTCTCGGTAACTAACAACAACAGCACTGGCTCGAGACAGGGAGCAGCACAAGTGACCGAGTCGGTGAGCTCTCTGTGACTGGAGCCCAAACGTACTGGGAGAGGGGGAAACGGATCTTCTCTGAATGCGGGGTTGGATTTTTGAACATAAACTCGCTTCGACCACGCATAAATAAAATTAGAACATTTTTGACTGAGGTTTCCTCTTACCACCTCTTTGGTATAGCAGAGTCAAGGTTGGGACCGATTGTTGATGAAAGTCTCATTCAGATCGAGGGCTACTCAGTTATTAGGTAGGATCGAAATATATATGGGGGTGGAGTTGCCCTGTCTGTGCGAGATGATTTTAGAATCACGAAATTGGTCTCTTCCCTTGGACTGGAAGGTCCATCAATTCCAGCCATCTTGATTGGTATCATCTATAGAGCACCCTCCCCAACGCCACCATACAGGCGGGCATGTTCCATTTTAAAATTCATGGATGATTTGGACATTCGCATTGAGACTCACAAGGAAAGTACACTTGGTGTCCGCCTCCGATTTTCATTAAACTTCGCATATGAGTAGAGTGTCAAAAAATATTCGA
>JAYJLV010116463.1:0-10887 GCA_036873485.1 Torymus texanus | reverse complement strand
TCTAAATTTATAAGGATATGATGATGTGTCTTCTGGAACAGACCACTTTTTATTTTTTGTGTGCCTGTGTAATTTAAGTAACAAAGAAAGATTCAAGCGAAATTTAAAATAGGAAATAATATCACTTATCATGAATTCATTACATGTTTCATAATAATAATTTTATATATTGGTACGTTTTGGCCTTGCCAATTCAATTAATATAATTATAATTATTTATTTATGGAGGATTTAAATTTTTTAAGTGGCATCTATCCATAGATCTGAAAATTGCCATTGATTTCGCTTTGTTAATATAGAGTGAATAAATACATAAATAACCACTCGGTACTTTCACCTTAAACAATAAATTGCTCTGTCTTGTTCAAAAGATAACTGAAATATTAGCGTAGCAATTAGGGAAGAGAAATTGTAATTTTGCTCATTTAAGCAAAAAGTGCTAATCAGCCCACAGCTAAATTTAAAGCACACTAAAAACTTTTTCGGCACAATCGTCGTGGCGCGCCCGAAGGGTTACATCCAACTCGTTACTCCGAGAAAGAGATACAGAGAAAAAGAAAAAGCGAGGCGCAAGCGAGGACGCAAAAAAGAAGAAGAAAATAACGGAGCGCCTGGAGGATACGGGGCTGGACACAAGAATAAGCCCAAACGAGCTCTCACGGACGCGCGCGCCTGCGCATAGGAATAAAAAGAGTGAACCGGGGAGAATCGCAATTTGTTTGAACGGGTTTTCTGGGTACATATAGGCTCTGCCGCCACGCAGCGGGTCATTAGATTCCTGGGGATCGTTTAAAGACTACAGGGACAGGTCATACTGTACACCTCCGGATTGATTGCGACGGTTGGCGCAGCTCCCCACTACATCATCTTGACTTTGAAAGCCAGAAAAATTTTACTATCTCTTGGCTTCTTTAGCCGCGGGATATCTTACTTTGTAACAGCCAATATTTCACTATCTTCAATAAATTCCTCGTAATTCATACTTTACTTCCAAAATCACTGACTTTAATCATTCGCCAAATCAATTACTGCCGCTTTCCTTCCGTTTCTACAAGTTTATAAACGAAATGTTGCAATTGCTTCAGTTTAGTGACATATTGTCAGGCTTAAATTTATGACGAGATTTTTCCTGCTTCGCAATGTGGAAAGCAGCGTTGATAAAGTCAACGTCTGTGTCTATAGAGACGGAGGCAAGAGTCTTGTCTCGTCTAACGAAGGGGGGAACCTCGGGAAACAAGAGCAAGCCGACATGCCGCCAGCAATGGGAGAGGATTTTAGGGGGATGTTACTGCAATCTAATCGGGAGTCCATGCACAAGCAGCGGTGGCGCAGCTTCCGGAAGTCGAATGTCTCTCAGTCCCCCCCCCCTCTCCCTCCGCAGCTCTTTCTCTTTCTCTACTACAGCTACGTTGCCAAGCGACGCTTTGCTCTGTTGCTGTTCTTGCCGCCTGCTTAATTAATTTAAATAAATATTTCCAATTGCGCGAGAGGGGAAACGAGCGATCTCTTATTTATTATTATCTCCGTCTGTATGTTTCTCTCGTTAGCTCTATCAAAATTCATTGTCGCGCAAAGAGCCGGAGTTAACTGTTTTTTTAAATAATCTATACCTGCAAACAAATTACTCGCGGTATTTGGAAATCTCCCGCTGGGTGTACGCACACTAAACCGCTTGATTGTTTTTCGGAAAGTCGCCGAGAGATTGCGAGAAAGCGAGAGAACACCGACAGCTAGAGCTCGTAACGTTAATTTATTATTTCACTCCCATTACAAACAATGTAATCAAAGTATGTTTAAGCTCGCGGGCGATGACTGCTGTCTTGGGGAATTTTCTGACGATTTACACAGATGGAAAACGTTTAGCAAAATGTATTCCAAGTGGAAGTATAATTACTATATTTTTTATATCAATAGCTAGACATAAAGATTATTATTAGATAACATAGTGATTTGAAAAAGAGAACATTAATTTCAAAATTTTATAAACGTTAATTTTCATACTATTTTCTATCACAGAATCTATTTTTTAACAATTATATTGTAACACAGTTAGAATTCATGATCTTCCGTACAACAGACACATTATGAACTACTGTATGTTATTTTAGGATGCATAATTTTACAAATCAATAAACAGATATAAATAATTAATTAATATTAACGTTAATATATTTACATTAAGTTTAATTGCTGTTTTGAATGTTTAATCAAGAGTTGTTTATTTTGAACTTCATAAAATCTTTGTTCACTATCTGTTCATTAGTGTGGAAATTCTGTTAGATGTAACATCTTACTCTTTTTCTATAATTGAGCTATTTTTCTATAAATTTGTTTTCGGAAGTTTGTATCAGAAGCTGTTGTAATCGAAAGAATTAATCGAGAAAATGGGAGAAATGGTGGAGCGAAGGTAAAGCCCAGGTAATTTTTCGAAAAGCAAAGAAAGACAAAAGGATAAATTAGGCATAAAAATTTATTTAAGATGACTGAGCGCCTGGGGGCAAGTTCATGGCCCGACTTACAAGTGCGGCGATTCTCCCCTTCATTTCGACTCGTAATCCCTAATCGATGCGATTTATCTGAACTCGAGCATGCTCTGCAAAAGAAGCCAAGTTCACACGGCTATTACTCGTCCATGTAACTCTCCTCCACCTTGGATCAAATCGCCAGCAGCCTTATCTTTCTCTCTTCCCATTTCTTAGGCAAATTCAGTACTCAGATAATTCAGCTGCATTTTGCATTTTTTCCTTTTTTCGCCGCAAACTTTCTCTAGAGAAGGCTTCTCAATAAACGGCATGCATGTTCGATTTTACCCCGGGGCAGTACTTTATTTTTACACCTTATGTAAGATTAAACGGGGGTAAAAAATTCAGTTTTGCCAAAGATTGGCAAGAGTTTAAGTTCGACAGTACTTTTCTCAAATCTGTAAGATTACAAAACTTTAACCATAGGAGAAAAGGAGCTGTTGCAATTATAGAAAGTCTTATTCTTCGTAAGATCTTTAGCCAAAAAGTATTAATCTCGATGGAAGATAGATACTTAATAAGAATGCGTTGCTAAAGCAAATGTCACTCGACAAAGGAAAATTAATTCTCGCTTCGGGGAATTTATAAATTGGATGATGAAACATTACATGTCAGATGAGCTAATAGAAAAGCATCAGCACGCCTTCATTCATATAAGCCATAATTGTCCTTTATTCTCAAACTATATATTTATAATTTTAGTATTCTGGAAATAACCTTTTTAAAATGCAGTTTGCATAACGAGTAGAAAAAATCGCGTTTTTCTCCAGTATGCAGATTTGTTCATAGTTAATAAAATAAAGAGATATTTTGATGCACTACATAACCAGAATATATCTGTTGCCTCAAGTCACATTAGCATAGAGCAGTAATCAAAGCAGGCTCTCGCTATTTCATCAATGATATAAAAGCTGCAGAGATAAGAATTAACGATAAAGAGAGCGCGTAAGCGTTGAGTTGTAAGCTTTCGCGATGTTCTTCTTAGTTAGCTCTAGGGACTACACTATCGCGCCTGTACACGCACTCATCTCGAACTCGGTAAGAAGCAGGCGTGAGCATAAGTAAGATGCGATCGCGGCGAGTTCGGGCTCATTTATATTCCGCGAGGAGGAGAAGCGGCGCCGTTCAGAAAAAGACGAGCTTAATTATAGTCGCGTCGGAATGCCCGAAGGTCGCGTCCTTGATTGCCTCCCCCCCCCCATAAGCTCAGCGTAAATTGCAAATTTATGAGAAGTGAAAAATCCTCGGACATCCGCTCAACTTTTTTTCCTTCCTTTTTTCTTATACCTCATTTTGCAGGACTGCGGGCCACTAGTTTTTTTAGTTCAATCTTGTTAAATCATAATTATAAGTCAAGTTTAATAAGGCAATGCGTCTTATTTTTTTTCAAAGAAAATTTTGTAACAGTAAGAAGATTTGGCAAAAAAACCGTGTCAAAGATATAGATATTAGTTGAAACGATAACTAGTGGTAAGAAGAATATCAAAATTACTAGCAGAATTGGATCCTTTTTTTTTTTGAAATACCAATTAAATATCAGAAAGTTGGCTCTATTCTTTAAAAACTCCGGACCACTCAGAGCGCGAACTTTATCACGATGGCTTTTTCACGAGTGGATAATAGCTATTCTTACTGCGGGGTATTGGAGTGAAGGTAGGCCGGGAGTTTTGTCATTCGGTAAAGTCGAGCAGCGAGTGCACGATTTGGCACAGCCCGGCGCGCTAGTCAGATTCACGCAGCGTGGAAATCTAACGAAGCGCAGATTAAAGACAATTGGCCGCAGAACGTAGCGTAAAGCTCGTTCATCCGAGCGCTCGCATTCTCTGCATTTGATACAGCATTAGTGAGAAGGCTAATGAACAATCGCGCAGGAGTCGGGCCGCTAACAAGAGCGGAACAAGCTTAGAGTCCGGCCTAGCGCGGCAAACTATTGTTCCGCGGAGCCATTGAACTTGCCGGCGCAACTCGACACTGATCTTCCGCAGAGCATCGGTTATTAATCAGCGCTTGATCGAACCGCTCGCTAACGGTAAATTAGTTCAGCTGAATGGCAGAAGATTTGATCGGAAAAAAGCAGAAAGCAGCGGCAGCTCGAGAGTCCAATTAAAAAGGCAACATTCAGATGGGGGATTCCCGCAGGTGGGGCTATTTCACAAGTGCTTTTCACGCGCAGGCGCGTATAAATTCTTTGGCCGCGTATCGAATCAAGTGGCGGAAAGTAAAAAGCATTCTGCGCGGGCCGGCTCTCGGTCTTTCTCTCGCTCCCGGCTCGCTTCATTCATCGAGCCCTCGAAATGCGATTCCAATGCATGCGGAGCGAGCTCGACTCAATGAGCTGGGGAAAAAGCCGGGGCGAAGTTAGCGCCGGCGGGACGGGACTGCCGGCGGTTTTGCCCCGGCGCGTTATGTGCAATTGAAAGTCTGATTTACCGGGGGCCCATATTAGAGCGGAGCACGTGTCGCGATAAGAAAGCCCGGCGAGGCCGATTCCCATTATCATAACCCGCACGTTTGCCGGGCGAGCTGCTCCAATAGTTTTCAAAAACGCATCTCGCGCACGCGCCGAAGCCCCGACCCCGGCCCGGATGAGAAATGCGCCGATATATTATTCAGGAGCGCCGCCTCCTCGGTTGCGGGGGGAAAATTCCTCGCGCCGCCGTGGCTCCTTGCCCGTGAGGGGCGCGGCCTTGTGTGCACGCTGCCGCTTACTTCTTCCGCCTGCGCCGACGCCTCGGAGGGAAAGAAAGAAATACAGCGGAAAGCACATTTCGACAGAATAAATCTATTGATGCTTCATCGAAAGCGCGCGTCCTCCGCTGCGAGCTCCGCGCGCCTCGCACAAAAGTATTCGCCAACGCTCTGCTCTCGGCTTCGGCTGAACAACCATGAGCGGGAAACGTTATTTTCGAACTATCGTTTCAACAATGTTAACCTTCACGAGTTGAAAATTTATCTTTTTATCTGCCCTCGATACGTATAAATCCTCCCACAAAGTTTAAAACGCTCTTTTTACGATAGGATGCTTAAGGCAATTGACATCATTCATTTAATACCTGACTATAAAAAGCCACTTCGAAATTATCGATTAACTGACTTTGTTCAACCCAACTTTTCACAGGTATGAATAATAATTTCAAAATTTCTACTTTGATAATCTGACTAAATGTTATTTCTAACTGAATTATTAAAACTAGTTAATTTCCAAGTATGACAACGAAATTATTATCTCGAGTTATAAGTATTATTTGACTTTCATTTGAACGGGCATGAATTTCTCAATAACCAAATCGAGTTAATAATTGTTAGAACAAGTTCCGTGATCGTCGATTTATCTATTCATTATTTACGTACTGCTGGTAAAATAAATGTTACTTCAACTTTTATGTAACTGTAGAAATATTTGTAACAATGACGTTCAAACTTATTTTAGGAATTTTGTTGGCTAACCAGTAACCGGTTTGATTTTACGCAAACTTTATAAGAGCCGAATAAAAATAATAATTAGTATCTTTATGTAATTAAGTTATTATGTGCAATTCATGCCACATATTTGGTGTGTGAATTACAATAACGTACCCTCTTTCTTCAAGAAGGTGTGAAAGCGTAGCATAGATCCCTTGCCTACCGCCATCGCCATTTTATTTATTTATGAGACATGAAAACAGTTTTTGGGAAATAGGGCTACCCATTGCCTCCTGTACTGATGAAAATAATCTCAGGTACACGGAACAAAAATTCAGGACTTGTTCCCTTTTTCGGCTGTTTGTAAATGAAAGCTGCTTCTCGATGCGATTTGGTACTGAGCCTCGAACGAACGGGATTGAATCAACTGAATATCATCCTATAGAAAAAAGACATGTAAAATTTGATTGGGCCACGATAGGGCGCGTGCAGCGCGCATGACATTGCAAGTAAAAGTAAATAATAGATTAGCTTGCGCGAGCCGGAGGCACGGTCGTGCCATCTCAAAGTTCACTCAGTTCCGCGAGTGTTTGGTACTGAGAGGCGAGGGAACTGCTACTAGGTACAGTGGAGCCACAGCTATATGAAATATACACGGAAAGAAATGCCTTATGAAAAATGAATAGACTTTCTGGTAATGCTGGGACAAACTCACACTTGAGTAATTTAGTATACTTTTACTAATTATTAGCATATTTCTATTAAAAATAATCTAATTTTTCATAAGATATTTCTCTCCGTGTAGCAATGGCAGCCAAACATTTTTGTCCGTGTACCTTTACATGGAGCATTCTTGAAAATAGCTGACTAGCACATGTAACCTTGTAAGACCAAAAAAGACAGACCATTTTCAAATTTGAACACTTCCTTTCACTTTTCGTGGACTTAGATTGTCATTTTTAAGATGATGTATGACCATATTCTTAATATTTGATTAATTGAATTTCAATTTTTTTTTGCTAAATCAACATTAGTCTCGACCTTCACGCGCATGAAAACTACACAAATTTTTCGAGTAGTTCTATTAATATCTTCTATACGGTTTTCATGTAAGAAAATCAGCATAAATTCATGCCTTTTCTACCTTGCCATGATTTAATTTCATTATTGTAAACTTATGTTCGAAAAAATCACTTTGTCATGTCTTTTATACGCACAAAAACTATTATCAGAATTTTTATCAGTGATTATATTAGTATCCTCCATAGTGTTCGAAAAATTTAAATTTATGTAAATCGTGTTTAAAATATTCATATCAACGATTTAATAAATTATTGTTGGTGTTATTACAGTGGACAATAGATAGGCTTTTGTTCTGATGGCGATATGGTAAGAATAACATAGCAGAGTCCATTTTCGGCTCGACGCTCGTAATCGCATAGTAGAAGAGCGCGACCAAACAGAAGAGTCTTTTCGAACCGGATGCATATATCTTGCGATCCAATTTTTCTCCGAACAAAAGCGAGAGCGTGAGCCATTAACCGTCGGCGCGGGTCACTGGAAAAATACATCGCGAAAAGTTGATGCGTTTGTGCGGATACTAGCGAGTAGGAAAAGTGCGGCCATTAATCAATTGTTTGGGTCGGGAATGGACGAGAAAGAGCGGCGATATAATGAGTTCCGGCATTATCGCTCTATACACGCAACGCTGTGTCCGTGCTGTTTGCTCATTTACTAATGCTCTACGTGGCGGAGGCGGCACAATAAGACGAGGCTGGCCGTGGCGTGCTGCACCGGAATGGCCCCCTGCAAAGGAGGACATCCAAGTGGTCCTCGAACGAATATATCCGACGAGAAGAGCGCGCCGGGGCGTGTGTACATAAATCTTACCCGAGACATTACGATATGCCTCGTGACATCGTGAGCGCTTGTTTCTCCCCCTCTTTCCGTCGTTTTTTTCGCTCCTCTCTCTCCCTCTCTCTCTCTCTCTCTTCGCTCGCTTCGCTCGTAGCTCCGTTCACCTCGCCATCTCCTGCGAGGACAAGTACTTGTAGTTCGGTCAATGCCAGGCCAAAGAGCAATGCACTCTCCAAACTGGAATTCTAGACACTTAACAATTCATTTGTCAGTTAATAAAATTCAATCAACTCAAAGATAGACTGGAGCAGTAAGAAAAGAAGTGCGTAAAATCTACTCCTTTATGAGATACCGTAGATCAAATGACAAAATGGTATTTTTGGGAGAATCAGGAGTTACTCTCTCGCCAGTAGTTTGAGGTCCAGAAAGTATATATACACAGACTTTACACGGCGTTGAACCAACACCAGGAATAGACCCTTGCCTATAGCCATTCTAGCTCTATATGCATTATGTTTTCGCACACATGCACATATAAATAGACCTCTGCATTGCTTAGCAAAGTTTGACCAAACAGTTTGAACTCCCTACGAGTGCCAATTATTCCTCAAGAATACCAAATATCTATTCAAAGTGGAGTCAATACATCCCACACTATTGAGTATTGAATAATACTTAATACAGCATTGAGTTCAGATTATAGAATGTAAAAGAAAGTTATAAAAAAGAAGCAAAGAATAAATGAGAAGGCGGTCCACACTTTTCGTTGAGCTAAAAATCTGATACAGTACTGCAAAGTACACGACTAATTAAGGCAATTAATAAGCCTAGGCTTGCGGCCCTTTGTGATCTCGATAAGCGAAGGAGAGTGGAGACGAATGGAATCCGTGTAACGAAGCTCGTGTGCTATGTGTGTTGTCGTTCTAGCAAACGACTCAGTCGCGCGTTCGATGACGGAGATGATAAGCAGCAGCAGCAGAAGCAGTGGAGGTAGCGTCAGTGCCGGTTATATCATACCTTCCCGGCCATGCTTTGTTTTTCTTGGCTGCAGCGCTAGGGCCCTTGATGCTGCCGGATAAAGCACGCCCCTCTTATCTCGTATCGGTCACTGACATCCACGCCTAGCTCCTCGTCGATCTTTCACGGGACACGCGTTTCTACACTTTTCGTTTAATCTTCCGTAGGTTAAAAAGAGACTCGTGTCTATGCCGCACCTCTCACTTTTATCAACTTCGGGATCCCTAATGTAATCGTTGAGATGAAAGCGCAAGTCGTAAGTGAGAAACTCTCTTTCGAGCTGAAAAAAGTTAATATGAGAGAGTAGCAATCGGATGGCTTACGACGAACAAAAGCTATGTAAAAATGACAAAATTCTATGTAACTGTTTGAATCCATTTAAATGCCTATCGAAGCTTTCAAAAACAAAGTGAACTTCATTTGAAGACTGATATCAACTTCAACAACTTCATCAACTTCTGATGACGCATGTATCATCTTCAAACAAGTTGATTACAATATGTAACGTAATTTCATACAGTTTTTGCAAGTGCTAATATGTCGGAAAAAATTAATCCAACTATGAATTTATTCATTTATAAAAAAAGCTAATACGATAAGTTCTGAATCGAAGGCTCTAGACATTGTTAGATTGCTAAAGGGTTTTGAAATAACGAAAATGGGATGGTTTTTCTTTTTTCTTACTCATGTCGTTACAGGCGTATTTGTAAAATATTTTCCTAATTGCTTTAAAGTATTACTTTTCTTCTAAAAATGTACACACACATACGATATTTAAACAGAATATTAATAAAAGATTTTTTATATTACATGATTATAATTATGCACGTAATTGAAGAAGAGATCTGTACTAAACAATTTGCTTTTAAAGTATAACTCAATTAATTTAATAAAAAGTTGCGTGGGTGAGTATGTCTATGTGATAATTGTAAGTAGATTTTTACGCTTCATTTGAAAATTTTCAATGTTCTTTAGCAAATTTGTAAACCATTTTTATGTCGGTAATTTAAAATGTGTTATAGAAAATATTGTTACGTGTACGTAGTATGCAACGTGACGAGTCGGATTGGATTGCATCTAGCGATATGAAGTTGACTCGAAGAAATACGGGGATAGGCATCGGTAGGTCAGAGGATAGAGCACCCGTCACGAAAACGAAAGATCCGGGGCCCGATTCCCCGCCGAGTCACGTCGTGCCGTTTTTTATCGAGTCATCCTTTATTTATTTACTTGCTTAGTCTTACCCCTAACAATATTGTGCGGAAAATAGTTAGTAAATTATGAGTAGAATTAGATAGAGTTTTTTCAGAATTTTTGGTACAGGTCTAACAAGTTCGGATGTACGGTAAATATACCTCCACTCAGAGGAAATATATTTGAGTGGTTATAAAAGAGTAGTTGTATTAATGCTAAAACAATTATTCTTTTCTCAGGTTTCAAACGAATCTATCCATCTTCAATTATGAGATCAATACTTTCATGTAAGAAAATATGATATTAAATTATCTTAAGCAGTATACAAAGTTTATAAGTTACGTATATCTGAATATTTAATTATAGAATAGGTATAATCATAGAGCAGAAACTTTGGATATTCTTTATTAAAATTCATTGAATACAATGAGAAAGCTACGTATCTACTACAGGCTTGATTGAGATAAGAAAAAAAAAGCCATAATAGGCTAGTGCGATTGCTACTTTGGAATTTAATGGGTGTAATTTAAAAGAATATATAATTGGCCTGACTTAAAACTTGAAGAAAAAAAGAAGGGCGGCCGTTAAGGGTGTGCGGACTCACACAGCCACGTACGGATTCGAGTGCTGCTTTTAGCATGTCACTTATCCTTAGCCATTCCCTTCCAACGCTCCCTTTCGCGCTTTTACGTTACGCCAGAATCTTGCTCGTGAGAGATCGTGTCGAGATAACAATATTAACGAGGACTCCCCGCGTAGGAAATGGAGGATAGATCCCGCACTGCACTAATCGCGCGTCATCTACAATCTCACTCACTTGCGTGCGTGTGTGCGTGTGTGTGTGTGTGTGTGTGTGTGTGTGTGTGTGTGTGTGTGTGTGTGTGTGTGTGTGTGT
>JAYJLV010116442.1:0-10888 GCA_036873485.1 Torymus texanus | reverse complement strand
CCGAGAAATTAGCTACTTTTAGTAGCTACTTACTATTTTCTTGTCTATTTTCGATAGACACAATTCTACCAGGGGATTCTAGACACTTAAGGGGCCAATTTAACATGCAATTTAGGGTGCAATGTAGAGGTCGATTGCTAATAAAATGAAAAGAAACTGACTTTCAACTTACAAGTTTTCTTATTACTTTATACTGTATGTACCTTTACTGAGAGGTATAATATGATATTTGAAATGGAACCGTATATTCTTTGATTCATAAAGATTTAAAATATGTCTTTTATGAGAAACTATGATAGTTTTAGGAAGATATTTTAATACGGCTCTCGATGTATCTCCGTTATTAGGGTATGTTGTTGTCAAATCTCGATAAATATAATAAACTTAACAATTGAAAATTACTTAACGTAATTACAAAACACTTTGCTATACCTATTTGCTAGTTATTCCTTCTTTATTACTTGTTTAACTATCACATTGTATAAAATATTTTAAAAACTATTAAGAACATTCGATACCCACGTTTTTGACGATTAGTAGATCTATAGAGTATCATAAATATATTCATAAAGCAAGGTCAAGTAAAAAGTGCATTTGCATATTTGAAGGCTTCCTAAACAAGTGTTAAAAAAATATATCTTATTGGTGAGTTTTGTATCCTTATATAAAATCCGTCCTAATAATAGTAGAATTTCTTCTCTATTTAAAAAATCATGACCGGATGTTGTGAAGCCAAGGAAGTCTAAACGTCTTCCAGATTAGGGCGCGCAACGCACGCTGTTCAAACCTCTAGTCCTCTATAATAAAGCGGATGGCGATTATTTATCGAATTGAAGGTTTAGTGCCAACTTCATAGCGTTATCAAAAATATTATTGGTTGAAATATATAAAGAGCCAACTTCACAGCGATGGCTCTCATTGGTCAAAGCCATCTGCGCGCGTAGCGCGCATTTAGAATAAAAAGATGATCACGAAAGTGTAAGGCCAAAATAAAACCTTCGTGATTGGTTATGTCTGTATAAGAAAAGCCCGTAATTATTTGACGTTGACGTTAGTATTTCGCTTAAGGTCTTAGCTAATTGGTTCAAACAAAAAATTTCCAAAATCTACATCTTTGAACACTTAAATTATATAAGTATAGAAGTCAGAAGTTAATATTTTTTGGTAGTATTAATTTTGACATAACAATAACTGCTATAATTATATTACATAATTAATAATTAAATAGAACATATATGAATACTGTTCTCATTACAGTAAAATTTCTAAGCTCAAAATTTGTTTTCACTGGAAATAATAATAATAAAATAAGTATAAAACAAGTTTTAGTGTAAAACTGCATGCATATGAAAGTATAATAAATAAATTAAATTAAAATTTTTCAGATTATCGCAGTATTAATATATAGGTAAGACGAAGAGTGCGCGAAATTATAGCAGATGAAAATAACAAAAAAATCTTTGAAATTAATAAACTGCTTAACACCATTGTCAGTTTCGAACCACCACACAAGAAAAGAAACATACCTTAATGCATGAAATGTCAAGGCTTTGGACATACAAAAAAATACTGCCATAGAAGCCCAATGTGTGTAAAATGCGCAAAAAATCATCTAACTAAAGAGTGCCCAGTGAAAGGAAAAATTGAAGATGTAAAATGTGCAAACTGTGAAGTCCAGTTCATTATGAAAAAAATAGTGTATCAAGTAGAAATAATTTTATCAAATCTAACGTATCTTTCGCTCAAGCTGCAAGCAGCGGGTCACAACACTTTCAAACAGAATATTATACAAACACAGCCAGAAACCCAAACAATAACAAAAACAGCTGAAAATACAAACACAAATAAACTTGAAGAAATGATGTTACAACTTATGATGAGAATGGACACAATGTTGAACCTTTTAACAAGTTTAGTAAATAAAATTCAGTAAACAAATTAAAATAGCAGTCTGGAACATTAACGGTTGAACACAGAGAAGTCTAGAATTAAAAAATTCTTAATTGAACATAATATCGACGCTATTTTAATTTCAGAAACGCATTTTACAAATAAAAGCTATTTGAAAATTCCAAATTATTCAATATATGATACCAAGCATTCTGATGGCAATGCGCACTGAGGAACAGCAGTCATCAAGTCGAAAATAGAACACCATAAATATAAAAGGAACACGAATGAGTACAGTGTAATTATAAAAGATTGTAAAGGCTTGATTATTTTATCAGCAATCTACTGTCCACCTAAACACAAGATAACACTCGAAATGTACACTAAATTTTTCAAGAGTCTCGGCCACCGTCTTATTGCTGCAGGAGACTATAATGCTAAGCATCCATGGTGGGGACGTAGATCTTCATGTCCAACTCCACGTGGACGACAGCTTTATGAAACTATGCAGTCAGAAAATTTATTTCCAATCTCAACCGGAGAACCCACGTACTGGCCTACTGATCAGAATAAAACACCTGACTTACTGGATTTCGCCGTAGTAAAAGGTATAAATCCAGGCCACCTTATGGCTGAATCATGCCTCGACCTCTCGTCGGACCACTCACCGGTTATCATTTCTTTAAATGAAAGTATTAAAATGTTACAAAAACATCATATATTTACAATAAAAAAACAAACTGGGAAAAATACAAAGAGTATCTAAACAATAACCTATCTTGCAATATACCACTTAAAACTACAGAAGATCTCGAAAATGCAATAGAAGAATTTAATATCAAAGCACAAACCGCTGCTAAAGAAGCTACTCCTTCACTTATATGTCTGGAAAAGCCTCAGAATATTTCTAAACATATTTTTGAAATAATACATGAAAAAAGACAGTTGAGAAAAACATGGCGAATTACTAAATCTAAAAACATTAAAACTAAATTGAAAAAATCAATTAAAGAACTGAAAAACCTGCCTATGGAAGAAAAAAATAATAGTATTTCGAGATTTCTGAAGAAGAAGAAAAAGATTTGATCAAACAAGAAGATCAATGTAGTCAAGAGCACCTATCATTAAAAAATATAAAATTTAAGGAAGTGCAAAATATACTCAGGACTCTTAAAAATAAAAGGTCACCTGGATATGATAAAATCAGTGGTAAGTTAATTAAAGAACTACCACCAAAGGCAATCCGACTCCTCACTATAATAATGAATGTAACATTTCGCTCGAACCACTTCTTCAATCAATGGAAGGTCGCTCAAATAATTTTAATCGCCAAACCAGGGAAAACTCCAGATATTGTCACATCATACAGATCTATAAGTCTTTTACGGGTTATGTCAAAAATCTGCGAAAAACTGATACTAAATAGACTTAATCCAATCATTGCTTCCAAGAAATTAATTGTTGACCATCAATTTGGCTTCTGCAACTGCCATGCAACACTAGAACAAATCAATAGATTAACTGTAAAAATAAAACAGGCTTTTGAAAAAAAACAATATTGCAATGGAGTTTTCCTCGACGTGGCACAAGCTTTCGATAAGGTATGGCACGCTGGCTTGCTCTATAAATTAAAAAAATCATTTCCAGGAAGTATTTTTAAGCTTCTGGAAGCATATTTAACACACAGGACATTTCAAGTGAAAATCAACGAAACAGATACAAAACTGTTCTCAATACAAGCTGGAGTACCACAAGGGAGCGTGCTGGGTCCTATACACTATACCTATTATATACAGCTGACTTACCAATAGTGTAAGAAATCACTACAGCCACATATGCAGATGACACAGCCATTTTATTAAGCAACTCTAATCCAACATTGGCTTCGGAAAAACTGCTGGAATATTTTAACAAAATCAACATACGGTTCAAGCAATGGAGAATCAAAATCAATGAAAGTAAATCTACTCATGTTACATTTACACTCCGCAACAAACGTGTCCTCCAATCTTTATGAATGATAAAAGTATACCTCAAAGAAACGGAGTCAAATACTTGGGAATGCACTTAGATCGACGCTTAACTTGGACAAAACATATCTGGACCAAACGAAAACAATTAAATCTTAAAGTAAGAAAAATGTACTGGATAATAGGTAAGAAGTCAAAGTTAACGCTTGAAAATAAAATACTTATTTACAAAAGTATTCTCAAACCGGTGTGGACCTACGGAATACAATTATGGGGTTCTGCATCAACTTCCAACATAAATATAATTGAAAGATTTCAATCAAAAATACTAAGGAACCTCGTGAACTCTCCTTGGTTTGTTCCGAATGATATCATCAGAAAAGACTTAAATATCAGTACAGTTAAAGAAGAAATCAAAGTACACTTCAGCAGATACAAGGACAGGATAGCAGAACACCCTAACAACCTAGCATCAAATCTATTTGAAAGAACTCAAAACAAGACAAGACTTAAAAAATATAAAGATATGATAATTTGATTGAAAACTATGTATTTCTTTATTCCCTTTACTTTTATAAAAACTGTTATCAAAATGTTAAAGTATTAACCAATGGGTAAATACTTACACGAGCTACTGTAAATAATATATATGTATATAAAATTTACTTATTGTCGAAGGAAGAAAGATTGTAAATAAAAGAGGTGATATAAAAAAAAAAAAAAAAAAAATTTATTAAAATTATGTCATTATTGTATAATTTGAACTCATTGAAACGAACTTATAAATTGAAACTAACATGATTATGATCACAGACTCAAAAAAATAAATCAATAAATAAATAGTACGTGCAAAGCGGGTTTAATGTAGCTAGTTAAATAAAATAAAACATTTTCTCAACAAAGCCGCAAAATTGCTTTTATTTTTCTCAAAAGAAACTCATTTAGAAGTTGGTATGTTACGCGTTCTCGGCTTTCGCTTTTTCACTTTAAACATCGAATGGAGAAACCTTGAAGTACTTACGGATTGCAACGCGTTAACCAACAAAAAGAAAGTCGAAAAACGGGGAAGACGTGTAAGGCGAGTATAATAGCAGCGGAAATCCGATCGGAATTTCGGGCGAAATGCAACGGTAACACACTGAACCAGCAGAGCAGCGTTAGAGAGAGGAACAAGCACGCTATACAAGTCTCTAATACGCGAGGCAGCGTGATAATACGCTTCGATAAGAGTATATACACCCTTTACAGACGATGCCAACGCGTGTGCGCAAGTAGATCCGAGTATAGAGCAGCAGCAACGTTGGCTCGCACAATATTCGGTGCTCGCGCAGTTTATTAGTGCTAAAACGAGAAAATGCGCAAAAGTAACTGGTCACGACTAATATTAACTTTTATCGACTGCGAACGTCTCGCGCTTTATTGGAGAGCTCGCGGGCATATATAGCAAAGGTAACGATGTTTCGCCAGGCATTCTTTACTCCTCCAGCTCTCTTGAATCCTAAAGCGTTTCCGCACCCTTCTTTTGCTTTCACACTCTTTCTCTTGCTCTCTCTGATACCCGGTAGTTTTATTGACAAAGTGATTTTCATTTTCTCCGCGGGTTTTATAAGGTTCCGGCAGTTATACGCCCGGTCAATCAAGGACAATGAAAGGAAGTATCTCAAGGCAGTGTCTTCGAATTTAATTCGATGTTAATACCTTTAAGACAATCCAATATTGATTGGCGCGGCTTTACTGGCAGCGGCTCACTTTTGATCACTTGCGTCAATCGATACTGTGCTTCGGCAGAAATCGTAAATTCGCGGCTAATTTTCAAAACGAAAAGTTTCCGAAACTTTTGCTCGGGCATGAGTTTGAAATTTCTTCAAAAGTTTTTGAGTAATAAAATAATACGCCTGCCAGTTAATGGAAAGCCTTGTGAAAATAGTTCTGACTTTAGGAAACAGTTTATTACTGATACACTTGAAAACTTGCAATTTAAAAAAATCTGCTAGTATTTTGAATTGTATTGTATCGTTTTATTAATTTATAATATTTTCTAGAGTGTTATTAATATATAAATAATCAATGAAATTTCTTTGATTTTCGCCAGAAAACAATAGCTGCCTCTTTCTTTTAAAGATTTGTCTTGAGAAATGTAATAGCAAGACTTTCTTAAGACTCTTTTCTATCAGTTCAGAGTTATCTGATACCCTACGTATAACGTATGAGCAGGCTTTGTTTTATTCGCTACGAGAATATAATAACCATAAGCTTGAGGAAACCTTTTATTGTTGAAACTAAATTATAAACTAAATTTTTCAATACTTCTATTATAAAAGAATGGTAGATAAACATTATTGAAAATTTTTTATATTCAGTTTTCGAATATCATAATTCGCTATTATATTTTATGAAAATATCAACAACAATTATTTATTGGCAGTAATTGTGTTATTCAACGTTTGATTTGAATTTTTGAAATACGAAAATAGTTATTTGCATTATTTGAAAATAATTTGAAATAAACGGGGTAATTTGGAACGAACGCTTTATTTGATGCAAATTTAATAGGATCATCGAATAAAATTACTTTGGAACAATTGGATGTAAGTTTCTTAAATTTTATCATATTCCATGTATCTCAGAACGAGACCAATTAAGCCTCATTCATGTTCTATTAAATAATAGTCGCAATTACGTGATACAAAAACATTTTTGAACTTAACCCTCATTATCTAAATAAATCTCAGTTGATTTTTTAAAGTGAGCATGATACACAATTCTAACCAGGTAACTTAATTAACCAATCTAAAAATAATCTACATAAGTAATTTGTAAAAGAACAATAGATTTTTTATACGGCAAGAAAAAATGCAATAAACGAAGGACGAGTCGGTTAAAGTACACATTAGCGCAGTCCAATCGACTAGTAGATAAATAAGGATTGGAAGTCCTCTTGTATTGAGTATACGGCAATAAAAGCACTTAAGAAACAAACAATTCGTTCTCTCACACATACATTCTCCCTCCCTCTCTCGTTTGCGCTGAGAAACCAATCACGGAAATCATAGACGCGCGCGTTTGTATCGCACCGACGGTGTATTTCCATTGGCGGAAAAACGCTTACGCGCGAGCGCGCGCGACTGGCTACGTAAGCGATTAGACCTAGTATGAAAGAGTATATATAGTTATTATCGCCGTTGGTTCATGCTCTCGCGCGATAACGGATGCGTGTGCGCGCACTTGAGGCCCAATGGGCTATAATTTATCGCTGGGAACTGATTGTATCTGCACGCAAACACACGACGTGTTAAATATAGGGTGATCTAAAAAAAGTTTGTTATTAACGAACCGTTAATTACTATCGATTGCTGATGTTATCGTAATGAAATTTGTTTATAAAGAGTTGTGACCTTTGCAAATGACAAAAATAGTTTTTATTACATTATAGAACTTTTTTCATGCAAAATAACACTTTAATAATTAGATTATATATCAACTAATTAACTAATCAAATATACCAAATATATTCGATTTGTTTTACAACAAAGTATGAAAATGAAATAATTATTTACAGCGATTGTCAATTCACATACAAAGGCATTAACTAAAAGTAACCTTTAATTACGTTGAAGTATTATTATTTCAGATTTATTGAATTTTGATTCGTGCACTCAGAGGTATTCACCATAAATATATTTTAATATCACATTACATTGATACTAATGTTATGTTTCACTCGAGATCGTTAATTTTAATCAATATTAAAAATCAGATGATTCAAATATAGTGCTGTACATAATCAATAATTTTATTATTTAATATGCATATAAAACAGGTAATCGAAGGGTATAGCTTTCAGAAAAAAACTGCCTTGCTCACTTAAAAAAACTAAACGATTTTCTACGGGGTGTAAACCCTCTTTCTCTTATCACTCTATAAATCTTTGTTAGCCTTGACAACCGCGATAGGCGGCCTTTCAACCAGGCCACCTATTATTTGACATTCGAAAGTAATGACCCTCGCAGACTAACTCTGTTTACGAGTATCGCGGTCTATTCTTTTTTTTTCCTTTCTTGGTCAGGTATGGTTACTGGCAACTGATTCCCATTTGCATGCCACCTCGAGGGCGAAGTCGGGTTGTTCATTTAAATAAGGTCACCAGAAAAAACACGTGATGGTATAGGGCGGGGGGATTTCGGCGAGAGACTGTTTATCACTCGCTAATAAGATTCCACAATGATAGCGTCGATACGACTTTAGGAGCCATCGTTGTCGAAAGTAAATTTAAATTTTCCATTTTCTGCGCGCCTATATTGTGTAACCTTGTGTTTTTATCTTCCTCCTCTTCGACTTAAGGGTCCCCAACGCATGAGTTGCTAAGGAACGCCGACGACGCTTCTTTTATCCCTATCAACTGCCCAACGGTTATCATCGTTATTAATAAAAAGCAGTAAGAGAGAGAGGGAGGCAGAGCGAGAGAGCGAGCGAGAGAGAGAGAGAGAGAGTATATTGAATACCAAAAAAAGTAAAGTAGATATGACAACTTTACCAAGAGGTAACCGCCTAAAAGTATTTTGTCAATTTGTGTCTACCGACGCTCCCCCCCCCTCTCCTTCACTTTTTCTCCCTTCTTTCTATTGCTCTGCCTGTTTCTCTATATCTTACTCACTCTGATTTTCTATATATCTTTCAATCTCTTTATATCTCTCTTGCTCTTTTTCTTTATGTCTCTTGTTTTCTGCAGCTTTCTTTTCCCCTTTAATTAGTCGCTGTATAACAAGAAGAAGCATAAGCATAATAAGCAGTATAACGTCTACTGAGCATTAAAGAGATAGATATAGATAAGCCACGACGTAGAGAGAAAAGTGAGAGAGCCAAATAAATTAGATAGCAAGATAATCGTCCGCTCTTATCGGAGAAAAGGAGAGCTAGGAAGAGGAAGCGAATTTAGCGTGGAAGAAACAGAACGAACCAGTGAAAATGAGTGACATGAAAATAATGATCACTGCGGACCGAAGCGCCGAAATTATAAGTCTATGGGAGAAAAGCAAAATTTCATTCCTGTCGGGTCGGATAAAGCTACGACGAAAAGAAAAGAAAGACTCACTTCTGCCTCGTCATGCAATCAGACTGCTATCAGTTCCCTTAGTTTATGCTTGCTCCTATAAGAAGCTTTAATAATATTTACGAGGAAGCTCGTGTGCGTGCGTGCGTGCGTGTGTACGTGCGTGCATGCATGCTACCGCGCGTACGTATGCATGTATGGGTGTACGTGCGCAAGTGCAGGCATGTGTTTTCGTACTTTTGCCCACCAAAAAAATTATTGGGAAATTCGCTGTAAAAATTATCGGACAGACTGTAACTCTGGGACAAAATTACAGATTTTACGAAAATGTGTATTTGTTTACTTTTTGAGCATATAGTATTCGCGATGTTATTGAAAATGGTAGTTTTTATACAATATTTGACTTCAACTTTTTGTGCCATCTGTGGAGACACCACTTCAGCGCACAATAGATTTTTCATCAATTTAGTGTAAAATTTATAAAAAAAAAACGTTGGTAATAATTATCGTGACTTTTCAGTAAAGAGGTATTCCACATCACTACATTTTTTATTGAATATCAGGGGCTTTATAAAACACCAAAATTAAAGTACGGTACTGTCAAATTTTACGTACTACATATTAAATTTTCTCGATAGTCAACTCTCGACAGAAAAGTTTATTCATCAATTAATACGAATTTCATGGTAGTTTTTATGGAAAAATTCTATTCGTGTAAAATTCAATTCAATACTTTTAAATAAAGGCTTCTGCAAAATCATTAAGATTTCACGAATCGGTTACAAGATCTTTTGGTCTGAGTCAGACGGAATAAGGGTATTATTTTTTTATTTTTTTAAATAACTGAAAAAATATTTCTCTATTGCTAAATTTGTATTTTTTTTCAATTGTTTTAGATCAGTTTTTAGAATTTTGATATTATACTTTTCTAGTTTTTTCAACTTTCAAGCTAATATTGCATATCGTCGCTCTGAATTAAAAGGGAGCCATCTCAGCGTCCGCTTGAAAAAGGAGTCAACTCGGCGGCCGCTTCCACAAGGAGTCAACTAGGCGTCCGATTCAAAAAGGAGCCATCTCATACGCTATTTTTTTTCTTGAAATTTAGGTTGGCAACACCATTAGATGGAAAACATTATTAAATTTAGTGGCTCGTGATAGTTTTCCGGCGTAAACAAAATTATATGTATACAATAATATATTGAATTTGCATTCTTGTATAATCGTACTTCATCAGTACTAATGGAGTACTAATTATGTATGGCAATATACAGCAATCATTAATCAGATATAACAATTACATGAGGAAGTGTCCGCGTATTAATCTGTTATTTAAACTGACTAGGTGTTGCATGTGCACTGATTATTCGAATAATCCAAAAAGAAAATACTGAAACTATATTTATAGACTGTACATTAAAAGTAATTGAACGTTTGAATCCAATAATTGAATACTTAGTTCAATATTTATTTTGAAAAATAAAAATTCATATAATATTAACCTGAAATTTGTATAATTAAACAATTACGGTAATACGCTTCTAAATACAAAACCTCAATAATAATTAACTTTAATTTTTCTTTTGACGAATGATTCGAATTGCTAATTTATTTTGCGCTGGCCTTTAACACTTTTCAAACCCGGTCTTTAAGCACTTCGGCAAGCGGTACAGCTGATTGGCTAATTCTTTTAGTGACAGTCTTGGTATAGGCCACATACAGAAAAAAAATAGCGAATGAGATAACATCTTTCTTAACCGGACGCCGAGTTGACTCCTTTTTCAAGCGGACGCTGAGATGGCTCTCTTTTAATTCAGAGCGACGATATATAAAACTTTTTCTCAGTACTTTAAACAAAAATACGATTAATGAAATTCGAATTTAATTACTAATTTTACTAACCGGGAGAGTGCACTACCTTCGGGTCCTGGATTTGGCTCAAACTTTGGGATAAGTTTTTGGGTGTAGAAATATAATGAAA
>JAYJLV010116431.1:0-10888 GCA_036873485.1 Torymus texanus | reverse complement strand
GTGTGTGTGTGTGTGTGTGTGTGTGTGTGTGTGTGTGTGTGTGTGTGTGTGTGTGTGTGTATATATATATATACCGTTAGAAAGCTCAGCGTTTGCACGTACGGTGTGTTATCATCACAATTCCTGTCATAAAGAAATTTCATCTCTATGACATTCCTTATTTGTTCCATTTTCCCTACGTATATATATATAGATTCCCCTTCTCCAAATATGTAACATACGGTGTATAACCTATGTCACAGCGCGACGAAATTTCGTTTCTCCTTCGCCTTCGTTCGTTCATTCTCCCTACTGTCGCATTTGCATACTCGAGTAGCGAGAACGGTGCAAAAGGCGCGTAAAAACAGAGAGAGAGTGAGAGAGAGTGAGTGAGTTCTCTCTCCCTTCTCGTTCCCTTGCCAAATTTCCCAGCGAATTTCATCGTCCCCGACGTATTTCTCTCCATCTACTTTAATCCTCTCTCTTTCTCGGTTCCTCGTTTTTCCACTCTAAATTTTTTCCTTCTTCCACGGAGCGTACATTTCGCTCAAGCGTATACCTATATATATATCGATCAGTGAAAGAACGAAGCGAAGTGGCGAGGTTCAATGAAAGTTCGAATAGGAGAGAGAGAGAGAGAGAGAGAGAGAGAGAGAGAGAGAGAGGAGAAAAGTCGTCTTCGGAAGAGGGACGAAACGAATTTTACGCCCGTCGGAGTTGTTGAAATTTCGTTTGCCTTCGATATATATATAGAAATATGTGTTATCCGGCGGATTTTCTAAGAAATTTGCCGAAACTCTCCAGTTGGTGAAAACTTGGTTAACAGAGATCCCGTGTAAATTTGAATTATGATAAATACCTTTTAACAAGATTTACAAAAGCTCTCCTCCTACAATGCTATATTAATTATCAAAACAAAACGTATATTTTCACACCACATATCATAACTGCTAAATCCCACCACATTAATATTTTAATCCTTTTTGTCTCAAGCTCAACTCGATTCACAAAATTTTCCACGCTACCTGACTTAAGAACCTCGAAACGAAAAAGCTCTATACTATACGAATATCACTGCAATTCACATACATAATATAACCTGAACCTTCATACTCTTTCACTCCATGCAACCTCGTTCGCAATCCCCTCAAAAAACAAAACGTCGTCGTTGCGCCTCGCACACTTGTCGTTGAAAAAAAAGACGCATCTCGTTAACCACCCACGTGTTATATATATACACATATATACATACGCACACCACACAACCTATATATATACACACACACACACACACACACACACACACACACACACACACACACACACACACACACACACACACACACACACTATACATCTCTTCAATTCTCGCAAAGCCGCACGGCATGCGTATACGTGCAGACTACAGCTCCTCTAGTTCTATCGTTTCCGCACCCTTCATCTCCTCCGTATATAAACTGACTCCCTCGTTTTCCTCGGTGAAAGAGGAAGCAGTAGCAACGGACAACGACGTCGTCGTCGCGGCTCAAGAGCTTCTCGCTTTTGTGAGCTTTTTTTTGCTTTCCTTTTTTCCTCTCTCTCTCTCTACTTTTAAAGAGTGAACTCTACTACCAACCTCTCGATGTAGGTTTTAGCTAGACACGGAGGTTCTCGAGTAGAACCCGAGCGGATAGTAGTAGTTCATTGTTCGTCGTCGTACTTTCGATGTGCTATACTCGATGCTTTATCTTGCAGATTTTGCTGAGATGAAACTCAAGGGGCGAGCTGGAAGGCGTAGAAGGTCTAGAGGGTTGTATAGTGTAGTGGTCGCTTGTCGCGCTTCGGTTTGATTGGTTTTGTTGGTCGTGGGGAATATCCAAAGATTTACGTGGTATAAGAGTAATATATATGTATATACTTATACTAAAGAGGTGTACGTTGGGTTCTAAAGATCAAAGTATATAAGATTGATGGAAAAGTATATAGTAATGAATCTTAAAGAACAATAGCGAAAATCACATCTGCGACGGATCACCAAACCGTTTAAATTCGCGTCGAATCTCTCTCTCTCTCTCTGCTACCATCTCTCTTTCACTTCGCGCTTTCATAACAATGACTGATGCAATTCTCCCGTCAGTCAGCCGCGACTGACTGCACACAACAATAAAAAGCCATTAATTTCACTTTATATATCGATAAACGTTATAATTCCCAACGTCAGCGCGTCAAACATCCATATATCATCTCTCATGCGCCAAACGATCGGTATATATATACATATACCCATATATACAGTCGATACATTTCAATTATTCTCTCATCTCTTCTCGAGTTCAAGTTTTAACTTCTTCTCTCTTTCTTTCTCTTCGTTTGCATTGGGAACCGCTTAGAGTGAAAGTTTCTTTCTCTCACCCACGCGTTCGCGCGTCGCCGCCATTGCGCGCAATTAATTATGCACGCTGATCGATAAGTCGCCGACGCTACTGCCACACGCGCGCGCGCCTGTGAAATATCACGAGAGAGACAGAGAGAGAGAGAGAGAGAGAGAGAAGAGTCAACGGGCCAACCAACCAAGCAAGCAAGAGAGGAAGAGACAATGTATATATATATACATATATATATGCGAGGGGTGCGGCAGCTACGATGAACAGGTGTATATACGAGCAGCTGTTGTATACAATAGGTTTTTAGATTACCGATGGGAAAATTCATGTTACCAACGTAGGGAAAATCATATGACGCGTGCGGTTGTAGGTACAAGGGTAGCTGTCGGTAAGGAAGAGTTCGTAGTTGCAGTCGCGATGATGACACGGATAACAGTGATGGTGCTCGGCTGTTGTATAGTGCGTTGTTTGTCTTGTCACAGTCTAGCGGTCGCTTTTTAGATACCATTGCATCTGCATATTTATACATATACATATGGTGTGTATTAAATTTCTTCACAGGTGTATACGAGGAAAATATACGACGATATACAATTCGATGACGGGATTTTATATACACGGCCTGATATGTTACAGACTCCGACGTAGTGGATGTATAACGACTTGTCACCTTGACATTTTGCAAGCAGCCTCAGTGTGTATTGTACATTATTTTCTTTTGTTACAGAATATTGTCGCTTTTGTCGATCGTTGTAAAACGATACGATAAAAGGCTTTTACAACGCCGATAGAGTAATTGATTACACAAACACAATACGTGTATATATATTCGTAAAATAAAATACATTTTGACTTACATGTATGTTGGAAGGACATATATATGCGTATATAAATTTGCAAATCAATTTTTTGAGGGTAACAAATACCTAATAAAATCGTTTTTTCGTGCAAACAAGAAGAAAATCACTTGGGAGGGGAGGGAAAGTAAACATTATCGGGTTACCCAGACCACTGAAACTGATCGGTAAACATAATGGAAACCGCTGAACGTGCGCGTGCGCGTTTGCCTCTCCATACCACATGTATACTTAAGTAAAGTAGAGGCACGCGCGATCGTGTCGAAAAGAAAAGTAGCAATCAAAAGTTCCAACAAAACGTAAGCCTCTCCTCCTCTTCCTTGGTGCGATTGAATTTTCAATTACGAGCGTGAGAAAAAAAAAGAACGCGGAGGAGAGGAAAAAGTTTATACAGGTCGATGGAAGTCACGAAAGTTGGATAGTATAAGTAAGTTGTAAAAGAGGAAACGAATTTGTATGCGATATGTATATGATTTGTTTTTTAATTGGAATAAAAAAAAAACTTACGTTTACCGTGGTGTGAATGGTTCAAGCAAAGGGTAAAATACGTACCTGTAACAGAAAAATATCATATTATAAGTAAAGTTTGTACATTATTATTACATGAACATAATCTTATCTTTATTACATTATTTCAAGTCATTGAATAGTTTTACGTTTACAGCTGTACACTTCAGCTTTACCGATGTTAACCATTACCATTAAATAATTTTACGATTCTATTTATAAATAATGTAACTGTCGTAACACCAACATTATTCATTAGGAATATAATGTATAATATAAGTATCTGACTCACATATGTCTGATATGGGAATTGAAAATTTAAATACATTATATATGGAGAAAATAAATAAAATAAATTCAACATTAAATCGTAATTTATGTAAATTATTTTCTCGCAGTCGAGATTTATTTTACGTTATTATAAGAAGAAATGAAACATTTTAAAATAAATATACGATTACACTTTTGTTGTACACACACACATATATATATATATATATATATATATAATATAAGAAGCTAGTGGGTACAAAAATGAAATCGCACACGCGTAAAACGACTCGCGTTTTATGAGGTATATATATATAATTATCTTATGCTCAAGCTTGAAAACTCTATAAATCGGAAATGTTCTCAGTGCTTAACAAGTTGCAGCGCAGCTGCGATGTTAGTGTTATATACACTTCTCTAACTGTACAACTTTGACTAGTGTATACGAAGTATACACTAGTCTATTACTTAAGTACGTCTCTAAATCGCTCATTATTACCCGGTGAAAGCGGGTCAAAATTTTAACATATAAAGTCGTTCGCGCTTTTGGCTAACCGAACTTCTGCTATTACAAGTATAGGAGCTCTTATACATATAATACACAAGATTATATATATGTATACCCCTGCGACCGGTTTTAACGTAGCAGTTTCTTTTTACTTTTTACTTATTACAAAATGAAATGTATTATTTTCATATTTCTTTTCGTAATCCTCAACTTTAATCAATGCAATTCTGGGTATCGTATTACATATATATAATCTGGCAGATATATAACCTGCGCGCTCTTCATCATTATGATGTTCGTTAAATATAAAGAATTTAATACCTCTGGTTTCGTGTAAATGTACATAAATGTGGCTTTTTACATTTTAATATTAAAAAAACTTTCTAATTCTCGCGCTGCTTTAGCTTAAAAACAATGCCTCAAAGAATCCCATTCATACGAAAATTCCTGCAATTTTAACTATAATTGAGCATTTTCTCAGAACCGTATACCGAATTCATCATTCACATACTCCAGAAGGCAAATTTCATCCACGTTTTATAAAACACACTTAGATTTTTCACCTTCATCCTTAAAACCTCGATTGATATCCTTATCCTCTCTATCCTCAACCAACACACTCACTTCTCTCTCTCTCTCTCTCTCTCTCTCTCACAACGCGCGACCAACTCTCTCAGGCCGGTTACTTTCTAGCCTGAGGCGTACTCGATATGCTCTCTCTCTCTCTTGCTCCCTCTTCTCTCGTTGGGATATAAAGTGCACGCTCGCTTTTTCTCCTACCTATACCCCACCTCAACCGACTAGAAGGTTCTTGAGTTTCGCACGAATTTCTATGCGCACAGCGGCGGTGGTACGGCCTGCGACTCTCTCGTAAACACACGCTATGTAGCAGCTTTTCCGTACGTGCATTCTCACGCTGGGCTGGGGCTCAGTGCATATGTATATGTATGTATGTATGTATGTATATATACGTATGCGCGCGTTTTCTTGGTTGTCTTTTTGTACACGCGCGTATAGGTATATCTACGACGCATGTTTAGTTTGCATGCGTGCCTGAGTACGCGCGAAACGAGTGAAACGAGCGACTCTCGTTGTTATTTTTTTTAATTGTTTCCGAGATTTTTTTTTTATACGTGAGCCTGGGGTGATGGATGTATTATGCGTGGGTCGTTGGTGGTTGAGGATTGTAAATGAGCTTGAAATGAGATGGTGCAGTGGGTTAAAAATTTCTTTAGAATAATGTTTTTGAAGAAGAAAAACTTTTTTGTTTTTTTTTTTTTTTGCTACTGATTGCGTAAATACACTTAAAAAAGTTTTTAAATAAAATTTATAATTCAATGTGATTTATTTACATTTATGTTTAGATAGAATATTTTTTTAAGCTAAAATTTCAGTTTTATTGTCGTTTCAAATATTGTTCCTATATTTTTGTGCATATTTCTATGTTTTTTTTCAAGTAAAAAGTATGAAAAAACATTTTCAAAGAATAAAATAAATCTTTTTCATCATTTATGTATTACAAAATATTCATTCAAATACTAGGTTCTCGTGATTTTTAATCAAAATGTGTCACTAATATAAATTACCTACTGCATTAACATCACGCTGATAATTAAATGAACTGTATTTTTCTCGGCATAATTCACTATTGGTCATTAGTGTAGTTAGTAGTCAGATTCCATTCCGCTGCATAAAAAGTAAAAGTGAAATTAAACCTGACGAGTAGAAAGCTCGCATAAAAAAGTCCATCAACGTGCCATCGATTAACAAGTTTTTACATCTAAATCGTCGCCAAAACAGAATAGAGGAAATCGAAAGTAACCAGACCTTGAGGAAACTCTTTTAGTAATACATGGCATTCTATGTGGAATCGAGTCTCGGGAAAAGTAAGAAAACTCTTTGGTCAAGATGAAGACTGATTTGTAGTCCCTACAGGAGTGCCGCGAAAGTTGGGTATTAACCTAACATCCCGAAATCAATGACGTATCTCCCGTATCCGGACGTGATGAATTTCCCTAAACAAGCAAATTCACCCTCTGCCGTCTCTCTGAATGTAATTTATCAAGTCCGAGTTCCTTCTCGCTAAATACGTTTCATCGAAACTACAAACGATATATAGATTGGTCAACTAACTCAATGCTCAAAGTTGTTACTGTTTCTACAAACATGAGTGAAACCTATCACAGGGATTAGATACCTGAAAATAGACCTTTAGGACAATAATTAATGTTATAGTTTGTTATGATAAATTAACAGTGTCTTTAGTATTACAATTAAGAAATAATAATTTTTTTGAATAAATTTGTAATCTTAGAGATAAAGCAATGAAGAACAGTTAGACTTCTTCTGTTTTTCATTAAATTTTAACGTTATTTATATAGATTTGCTTACTTTTTTTTGGAAATCTAACTAAAGATCAACACAATGAAAGTTCTGAAATAATTTATGCAAGAACAATAAAAACTAATTAGTATTACGGATAAATATGCGTACGAACTACAGAATAAGAAGAGACATTATATTCATGTACAAAATTTGGAAAAAAAACTTGTATGATAAGTAATTTTTTATAACTTTTGCTTCGTTGATCCAAACATAAATACTTTGTAAACAAAATCAGTTTTTAAACGATACAACTGGATGAAAGACAAAAACGCTTAACGATTTCATGTGAAATTCTATTCAACGCTTGGTATCTAATCAACAAAGGTAAAGTATTTTGTATTTACACCAGTTGTACCGTGTTGTTAATTCATTTTAATAATCTACAGCGTTAATTACTTTCCTAAAAGTTCATATACCGGTATTAAACCTTCATGAACATGCGCTCTCGCAATAAACATGATACATTCGCGTGCACGTGGTTTGTCTCAAAAGACACTCCTTCGCTCTGTCATTTCAAAAGCAAATAACGTGGGTCAGTTTACTTGAAGTTTGAGAAATTCTCTCTCTGTTTAGTCGAAGAACGTACACCGGTAATTCTGTTTCACCCTCCGCAAATGAAACAGTCATGAAATTCACCAGGATAGTAAGTAATTTGTCAACTCTATTCTCGAACATCTGCTCTAAACTGTAAAACGAGAGAATGGACCGAAAATGACTTGCTTTGATGTACGGCATGAATGCTCGTTACATAATTATATATATATATATATGCAATTACAAATTAATTTCTAAATGGAGACCAATGTATATTCGCGTTTTTCATAGCGACCCTTTGTTATCCGTTCAAGGTTTATACAAAGTTTCAATAGACTACATAATGTGTATTCTACATTTATTAATATAGCAGGCGAACAATTATATATTCATTTGGGCAAGAAACATTGTCGCCCATTGGATGAAAATTCATTAAACCGCATCGTAAATAATCGAAGTATAATCTTTTCGGCTCACCGAGCGAATCGCGAAATTTTATTATTCATATATGATAATCAGAATATTTTAATTAAGTCCCGGCGGGCGTATGGACGTCATTGTCTCACTCTTTGCCTCGCCACAAAACGCGCATAGTATATATATTCAAATTTTATTATTACATGCATTAACGATGCATTCATATACAATTGTGTACATAATTCATCCCTGTTGTAGCGCACAAACGCGTTTAACAATATTTACCAAACAAAGTTATTAATTAGCTTTTCAATTAATTATTCGTTGTTTATGACTGTCACTTTTAAACTTGATAAGGTAACTAGGGGTACAAAGATAATTCAGCCACTAAGCTAATTCGACAATTTTTCTGTAGTTATTTATCTCCACTTATTCGAAAGCTTAAATAACCAATGGTAGCAGTTTACAATCGTTTTTATAATGAAGTTTGTTTTTCATTTTCAGTGAGTTGTGTGTTTTATAAGCAAAACAAGTATTTCGTTTGTTGAAATATCTGTGGAGTGAATATTTAAAAAATGTTAACTTTAATTCTCATAATTTCACGTTATGCCTTGGATTATCGAAATATGGTATTGTAAATAATAAAAGGAGGATTATTTTGGTTTCTTTGGTGAGCGAAAACATTGAAAATATGTTAAAAATAAAATTTCTCGTTCGGTTTATGGTGAAATCTTTTATGAAATCCTTAATGTAAATTACAATTAGTATTATTTACATAATTTAATTATTTAGCCAAATGAGGTACAGTTTATAAATAAATTTATAATATTTTTTCAATATTATCCAAAACGCACATTTTATACTTCTGCACTCTACAAAGTAAATATTACATCTGAGACGTTTTTAATTTTTTTTTCTTATTATTTCTTAGCCTTTCTTATAATTTTGTTTCTAACACATTTACAGAAAAAGATAGAAAATATTCCACTAAAGATACCCGAGTTACCTCAAGAACCTTATTGATAACAGCACACACATCCTTGACTAATTGGGTCGAACTTCATCCTTGGACGAACCATAAATCCCTGAAATTTTACGATAGTATACTACTATAGGTATACTATACAAGGTTCATTCTTCCCGAAAACTTTTGTAAAAAAAAAACCCGCGAACAAACGTCAATGCGCAAACTATATAAATAATAACTTCCAAACAGCTCACATCTGTACTCAGCTAAACGCAAACATAGAGTGAACAACAAATCAAAGAAGAAAATCGGGAACTCACAAGATAGAACAATAAAAAAAAAAACTGCAAAAGACATAACGAATCCAGCGATGTAGCTCTAATTAAATTTCGCTAATTGAACAAGCTCCAACGGCGGTATGATCAATACAGCAGCAGCAACAGCAACCTCCCTCGATTGAGAAGAAAGTCGAGGGCGAGATATTGAGAAGACTGGAATAACAAGATATACCCTAAGGCAGCTTTCTTCGAGGAAGAGGGGGGGGGGCACTTTCCATTTTTCTCATGCGCCCCCGCTTTAGAAATCGCCGTCGGAAAGACGAGAAATCGCGCGTAAGTATATTTTATTCCCTCTCGTGCGATGGCGTGCAAGAGAGCAAAAGAGAATTAATTGTATACGCCAAGTTAGTCGCGTAATTGCACATTCGCGCGAGCGATGACGCACATCTTTCCCGGCCATTCTCTCTCTCTCTCTCTTCCTCTTTGTGTTATTTAGAAATGGACGAATGAGAGAGAGAGAGAGAGAGAGAGAGAAGGTTACCTAATAACCAGGAGGATTAGCTCGTCGTCACGCGTATACGTATGTGTGTGTGTATATCATGGTAATGGGATTTGCGATTTGTAGGGTCTCTTGGAGTGCGATCTGTTAAACATTTATAACACCACGGTGCTAATTATCATATAGTTGAATACAAGCGTTAGTAACATGAGCGAATTTTCGTCAAAGGATTGCATAAACTCTGTGCGGTATATACACACGTTGTTTTATTATGCAGTGATTATTATTGTTACGTTGTGTATGTTTGTGTATATATATATAAATAGGTAATCGCGCAACGTTATGTAAGTTATGTTGTCGTGAACGATGTAATACGAGAAATGTATTCTCTTAGATGTATTACGAGTGTATAGAAAATAAGATAAGAAAGTATATATATACTGATTTTTTTCTGAATTGGATATTGCAAACTCAAAAGTCAAGTGTCTAATTAATCGTTCACCTTAAACATTATAGGCTTATATCATATTCAAGTATTTCGATAATCATCGTAAATTTTTATTGATAAGTATGAATATTCATTGCGGGTTTTGTAATTTCTAATCGAACCCATTATTTAGATTCGATCGTACGTACACGAGAAATTCTGTATTTCTGAAATGTCAAATAAAACTTAGTCAACATATAATATTTAATTTTTGCACTAATTATCAGTAAATTCAAAATATTTCGCTATAAAGCTCTCACCCTCTGCATCCCAATAAAGTCTGTCGAAATCTCAAAACCATAAATTCTCGTGTAATCCCAATATCAAAAGCACCGAACGAATTCTATCTCTCGTAATTTTTTGGAACTTTGCGAAATTCTATCTTTCTCTCTCCCTCTCTCTCACCCACACACACATACGGAAGGTATAGCTTTGAGCACAAAAATATACGATCATCCGTTCGTCAACTAGCGTAAAATATCGCAACGGCAACAATCCCCAAATACTATATACATACTATACTTCTACTCTTGCCGACGTTGTTGTGCACCTGTTCTCTCTCGCGCACGTATATATATATCCAACATGGCTCTCTATATAATACTCGCTGCTGCTGCTGCCGCTGCCACCGCCAATCGGCCGTTTCGTTGCACTCGACTGCGCTTTCGCCTTTACCTTTATACATATGCATATATACACATGTATATGTGTGAATGTGTGTATACACAGCATCATATACGCTTGCACAACTATCTCGTTGGGCATCTCTCTCTCTCTCTCTCTCTCTCTCTCTCTCTCTCTCTCTCTCTCTCTCTCTCTCTCTCTCTCTCTCTCTCT
>JAYJLV010116420.1:0-10891 GCA_036873485.1 Torymus texanus | reverse complement strand
GTGTGTGTGTGTGTGTGTGTGTGTGTGTGTGTGTGTGTGTGTGTGTGTGTGTGTGTGTATATATATATATATATACAGGCGGGGACGCGCGAGTCCTTCGGCGATTTTCACGGTCTTCGACCCCTAGCCACGGGTTCACGAGCCCGAGAGTTCACCACCACTGCAGCAGTAGCAGCAACGGCGGTGGTGGTCGCAACGGCGCCTATATATATATATACACACTTAATTGAATTGGGCAGTTTGAAGAGCTAGGGTTTCTGCTTTCTAGAGTTATATGCTTGACTAAAGAAATAAACTCCTCTCTGAGTGGACGGAACTACAGCTGCTCTTGAAAGTGCCCAATTCGTATACTAGCCGATCTCCTCAAACTGCCAAAAATCTCTTCAAAGTGCCATCGTCTCCCCACAAAGCGCCCAATTAATATACTTATATATAGAAATTTCTCTTCAAACTGACTAATCCTACAGTATATACTTATATATCTATATATGTACCAGTACCACCCCGTAGTCGGGCGGCGAAAGCCCGGCGAGAGTGCGCTGACGCGACACGCACACACAGAGGGGCGGCCGATCGATCTCTCGCACGTTCTCTGTCTCTCTCACGGGGTCCACCGCCGCGCGGAGTTTGAATTTTCCCATGGTAACCGCCGCTGCCGCCGACGACGAGCTATATAGCAAGTCCGCGTGTGATGCGGGTGTCGGGACGAAAGAGCGAGCGGCTTTTCCTTCGTTTTTCGGTGCAGGTTCTTTTTTTTATCCTCTCTCTCCTCTATGAGAGGGACTACTATACTGTGGTGAGCGTTATTTTTCGCGCACACACGCTTTGTTTGGCTGGGCACGTAGAGGATAGGGTAAAAGAGTTTCGTAATGCGGCAGCGGTTCTCTCACGCTTTTCGACTGTGAAACAGTATTTGAGCGAGTCCTCTCTTGCTAAATGCAGGACGAGAGTGAGAGAGATGAGGGAGAATGAGAGAGAGAGAGTACGGGGCCGACGAGCTTTGATTAATTTGATAAGACTCCTCGGCGGAGTGGCGAAAGAGGTGTACTTGAAAAATGAGACGAGGGGGCTCGTGCCGTTTTGATCTTTTTAATGTTTCCAACATTTCATAGCATAATTTAATATTGTTTCCATTAACATTGTACATTTTCGAGCTGGGGATCAATGTATTTTCTTGTATTTATGCTCCGAAATGTAGGTGGGACATTTTCAATGTAATCAATAATCCATTGATACACTTTCGATTCAATAGTTATATATTACAAGCATGAAGTTCATTGAACTTGATACCAAACTTTTTTTTTATTATTTATTATTACGATATGGTATTGTATTTCCCATATATATAGAAGTAAGAAAAATTTCAGTATTTCATCCTGAAAAAAGTATGATTATCATTATAGTGTTTGATAATTAAAATATTAAATTTAATATTAAATAATATAGGATCTTTATTATTTATTATATGTATTTATAACGTATATTCATTAAAATTAAATAAATTTTTGAAAAATTGATTTTTTCCATTACTTAACCCTTTGATGCAAAATGTTTGCTGCATTTTATTTTATCACAAGCAATCATGTACAAGATTTATGAGACTTACACATGGTTAGGTTTATGGCTGAGGATCATATATAAAAAAATTATTTAGAGCAAAAATCTTTAAAGAGTGAATTATATATAACAAAGTGTATCAATGGATTAAAATACAAACCATTCAATCAGTTTTTATAACTTTTATAAAATGATAAATGTCATAAAGGATCTAATCATAAAAGCATATGTCTCATCATTATTACTGTAAGTAATATTGATAGAATTGAAAGAGAAAATATTTTGCTAAATTTGATCCAATGAAGACATGCTACAAATAATTTTCTAATTTATACTTTCTATTTATATTTCGATATTGAAAGTAAACTAAATAAAAATATGCTATGTTTATACCAATCTATTTCTAATTTGTTAAATAAATAACCGTCGTAAAAAAGTTATTTATCGATACCAATAAATTGAAGAGATTTTTTTTCCATTTTCTAGCTCATCGATCATTTTACATAGCTTTCCGTCAAAATATCAGGATAGTATTAAATTTTTTCCAAAAAAGTAAACGGAAAAGGTGACTGCACCAAACCAAAAAAAAAGGAGCAAAAAGCACAACGCCGCACCAAGGCAATCAAAGAGACAATGCGTATAGAATGACACGCGTTACGTAAAGAAGCTACGCAAGGACGAAGACCCCGTGCGAAGGCAGTGCACTCGACGAGACTCACCGGAGTAGCTATATATACAGTGCTCGTACATCAGACCTGTAAGAGGATACGCCCTGGCACAAGACGGAGACAGAGCCAGTCTCTATACTTGCCCTCACCTGTGAACGCGCGCACATATAAACGCATTCCTGTCGCGCTCGGTTCTTTTTTTCGCGAATCGCGCGCCGACTAGCATTATCAAATGCTAGTTCTCCTGATTCCGTCGCTCCATCGACTCGATTTCAATTCGATTTTGCGAGCTCTTTAAGGTAAGGGAGGGGAAAAAGGGGCAGCAAAAGGTTTTTCGCCTTTGTGTATAGCCCTACGGTGAAACGAAATCTTTGGTTATTCGGCATTTACCGACGTGCAACGTCGGCGACGGCGACTTTTTTTTATATGTAGGGTTGAGTTGATAAGAGGACGCAAGAATAAAGAGAGAAAGAGAGGGCGAAGAAAGTCGATTTTGTGTCTTTTTAGGGGAATAATTGAAACGGTCTCGAGAGTTAAACGGTTTCACTGAATAATCGGGAAGAATGACGTGAAATCATTCGACAAGGGATTTGAAAAGTTTCAAGTGCGTATATTATACTTTTTTTTTATTGATGTATATTATTTAAATAATTCACTTTAAATATAAATCATGTGAATATATACTATTTAGCTGACAAATTCATTATTCCAGTTTAGACTGTGCAACACCAAATTAAATTTAAGAAATTATATAAATTTAAAATAATGATCTTTATAATTTCCTAAACATTTATCTGTAGTAAAGTTAAGAAAATATACAAAATTCCAACAAAAATTGCTTCTGAAAGGAAATACGCTGATCACACTTCCTTATCCTTATAGTCGATCTTAAAAGCCTCATCTCCAGTCAGGTATCTCTAACGAAATTCAAACGCCCTATTACACCTAAAGCGAAAAAAAGTCAAGCAAAAAGACGACGACGACGACGTCTAGCAAGGCGATGGCGCTGGTATGGGCCCGTCGCTCCGACGACTGTGCAAGCTCAAGTCTGAAGAAAAAACAAATTATCCGCTCGTTCCCGTAAGAGCCCCGGAATATTAGCTCAGCTTCTCTCTCTCTCTTGCTCTCTCCTTCTTTCTCCTCTCTCTCTCTTTCTCTTTCTCTCTTCACTCAAGAAATTATCAACTCGTCTGAGACTCTCTTTTGGCGCTTCTTGCGGAGTTCTAGCGCGCCGCGCGTCTCTTCTCAAAGTGAAAGAGTAATTTCGAATTCCGGAAGAAGAGAATCTACGTCACTCCTTTTTCCCTCCGCCCACCGGCGTCGCGACAGGTTCAGCGCTCGCCGGGAAGTTAGAAGGCCTCCGTGCAGACGACGACGACGACGACGACGACGACAACGACGTCGGTGGCGGTGGCGGCGGCAGTGGCGGCAGTGCAAAGGAGACGAGGGGAGGCAGGACGCGGGGAGAAGGAGTGGGAGCGGCGTCATCCCCCGGGATCCTTCCCGGAGGCATCTCGACCTCAAGTTTTCAGGGACGCGCCGCAGAGTAGCTCGAGTGTAACTCTCCTTCTCTCTCCCTCTCTTTCACTCTATCTCGCGGCGTATAGGCCGAAAGCACAACGAGAGCGAGCGAGAAAATGTAGCGGCTCAGGCTCTCTCGTGCGCGAGAAAAAGCAGAAGGGCTGGGTAGGTGGAAAAGCGCGAGAGAAAGAGAGGGGAGGCGGAGTCAGGGTGATAGATAGAAAAAGCGTCCAGGGTGCAAGAGAGAAGGAGAGAACGAAGAAGGAGGAAGAGGAGGACGTGAGGGGCGCGTCGACGCCACGATTTAAAGTGGTTGTCCTCGCGAGCGAGCGCCGGTACGATCCGGTCCAAAAGTTCTATTTAACTCCGGTCGCAATGCGGAATATTGCAGCACGTGATTGCGCCCGCGATTCGCCAACTTTACGCGTTTACGCGGTGCAAGACAAGAATTGCGAGCGATTAAAACAAAAAATAAGTAAAAAAAAAACAAGTCCCACGCAAACAAAAGAAAAACTTCGTACAGGAACGATTGCAGCGTAATTATGCGGCTGGTGTAACGCGGCTAAGTATTACCATCAAGGAGCTTCCAGCCTATTCCGAGAAACCCGCGCGCATAATAACTCCCGCGGCGTGCAATTTTAGCTGCGCGCGCGCTTTAAATATAAAATCAGGCTTTATAGGTTAAACCTTAACCGTCAGAGAAGTCCTGTGCCCTCCCCACTCCTCTCCTTGTCGAAATTCAAACAGCGCGCGCAAAGACGGGGCGCCGCCCTCCTCATCAAAACACGGTTAAAATTTCAACCTCCCTCCCTCCCTCCCTCCTCACGAAACTCATTTTTCACGACGCAGGCCTGCGCTGCACCTTTACAAGCCGGTGCGGCGGCGGCGGCGGCGGCGGCGACGACGGCGGCCGGGCTCTCGCGGGGTGGGAAATAATAACGACCCCAAGCGAGCGCGCGACTGCTACTACCACTAGTGTATGTGTATATACGTATACATGTATACGCGCGGTACGCTCGCGTCGCACTGCGCCGGAAAGTTCGACGACCCCGTAGCGCTAGCGAGCGACGCCCTCTCCTCCCTCCTTTCGGGGGAGGCCAATCCTCTCACTCCCTCTCTCTCTCACTCGCTCGCTCCCTCTCTCCTGGCACAGAGCGCACCACCACCACTACCACCGACAGTGTGGGTGGCAGAGGGAGAGAGAGAGAGAGCGGGCGCGTATCCTGCCGACACCCCCGGCGCGCGCAGCGTCTAGCCAGGGTCGGGGTCGTTGAACGTCGATAAAGATTTTGACTCGACAATGCCGCAGGAAGCGCCCGGCTGCAGCAGCAGCAGCCAACTCGTCTTCTCGCTCTCTCTCTCTCTCTCTCTCTCGCTCTATACGGATTTTCCGCGCTTTATTCTACTCTCCTATTTCCGCTTCCAATTTTTTTTCCTCGCGAGCGGGCGCGCAGGATTCTTCGTCTTTTTTTTTTCATCCCCTACCCCTAGCCTGTACGCCGGTCTATACCGTTCGCCTATTCGTTTGTCTTCGAGGTTATATTGTCGCAGCGCTCACACGCGCGCACCCGCCTTATTCTTTTTGCGCGAACGACCGAGCGAGCTTTCTGCGTATATATGCTTTTTACATTTCGATGCGGAAGGGAGTCGGGACGGGAGATGTGAGAGTGCGAGCTTTGATTTTTATCGCTAGGCCCGAAGGGCTTTAGCGTGAAAATGGAAAAATTTTTCTTGCTCTGAAAAGGGGAGAGCTGGCAGAAGAAGGTGGAGGGGAGCTCCATCGGGACTTTCTCCGCGACTGAGCCATTATTGTGCTTTTTGAGCTTTTTAGTCGAGATGAGTTTGCGGATCAATGGGCGCGCTGTGCGACGCGTTACAGGAATTGTTTTACCGTTAGAAAGAAGAAGCTTAATTCATCAAATTCCTTTGCAGTTCCTAGATTGGCTTTATGTATTATCTTGTTAGCATAAGGAAAAACACCAGCATTTTTTATCATTGACGTAATTGATATCAAGTCATTATCAAGACAGTATAACATGCTTCTCTTCTTTATGATAAGTTCCAAATTAATTATATTAAGGATTACGGTAATCGAAGTATCAAACCCATAGCATTGCATATTTTATTGAAAGAACATGATAATGTTGTAGAATACTATAATCATAGAAATGAGGTGATATATAAACCTATCCTGTCTAAATGATATGTTATAATAAAAGTTCAAATAAACAAATATAATATGAAAGAGGATTTAAAAGTTGTTTAACTCGGTGGAAAAGTTTTTAACTATGTAATACCTAAGACATTTGTAGGTATGCCATAAATTAGACAAATAGTATTTCGCTTAACTGATAGAGAAAATTCAATGTTATTATTATCAGGAATATAATATAGGTTACTAACGTTGAACAAAGCATATCTTTTTGATCTATTGCGTCTTAACTGGTGATTTTATCTTCTTTTAAAATATAAAATTATTTATGGGACGAATAGAATTTCAATCCTTATCGTTAAAGCTTCTAAAAATAACCGTTGACGAATTTAAAAATTTAAAAGGAATTTCGAACAGAGATTAGTGACGCCTTTTAGTATGACGTAATGCACTGACGCGCGAGTCAATTTACCTCGTTTCCATTAACATTAATAACATATAATATTTTATAATTAATAAATGTTTAATGTAGCAATCAATACTATTATAGTAAATCGTTGTAAGTATGCAGAATCGGATAACTTATTTAAAATGGTGCCAAATTTATAAATGTTTATTATGGAGAAAAAGTTCTAAATATATATATATACAGTTAATGTTTTGAAAAATATATCAGAAGTATATAGCATGACCCACATTTCTTAGAGGAAATGATTGTTTTTTAACCTTTTTTTTTGGTATGTTGATTTAAAATATAAATGACGCGCAATACTTAATAATATTTGCATATGCCATTTACTCTCAAGTGAGATGGCATCATGTTAAATAATACGTTAAAAAACATTTATTATTGATTAAATAAAATATATATTTACTTATTTTGTACAATTTTGATTGTTTTCGTTTTAAATTAAATTATACATGTACCCAAAATAAACAATATTCTTCTTAAAATTTTGTAATGTTTAATTCCACCTGAAATTCGATCGTATAGAGTTTAGTGAGTAGATACCTCGAAACTTGGTACTTTACGTGATGACAATGAAAATAGCATATACAATAAATATATTGAAAATACTGTACCATCATAATTAAAGATAATTAATATTCTACGAATACCGTATAAATTTATAATTTTTTCATAATCATTGTAATTACTTTATGGTTAACAATTTCCTATAATGAAATTACCGCAGTAGCCTATAATTTAAACAATCACTTTATAAATAATAATTCATCCGTATATATAATCGATAAAAATTATCCATGTTAACCTTACAACTTTCAACTCGTTTACTTTACAAAACATCACTTACATAGCGATCCACCGTTTAAGGGTCTTGAAAAATCACCACGTATGAGATTATCGTATCGCTCTCCCATCATAAACATACACAAGCTACCGCAATATTTAACCTCCGGGCCTCGCTATAGCCGTATATACCTGTATACCCCGCGTCTCGGAATCGCGGAATGTTAATGAAACATGCGGCCAGTCCCGACAAGCGCGAGCGCGTATAAAAAATCGCAAATCGCAATTGCGATCCGTCATTACTCGCTTCCTCCTTTTTTTGCCCGCATGTCGCGCCTCACACTTGTGCGTCCGCGAATATATACCTATATACTTATACACACTTACACGCGGCACAGTGTGCACTGTCTGCGCGTGTATCGACCTCTTCGTACACACATATATATATATATATATATATATATATATGTGTGTGTATATACGCGTCGTCCGGGCGTTCGGCCGTTTGGAATTACGGCACGTCGCTCGCGGCAAAAAGGCGTAGCAGCAGCAGCAGCGGTGGCAGCGGCGGAGCTCGGCACTCTTGTAATGGACTAAACGACGGCATTAATGCCATTCACGAGGGGTTGCCGTCGCCTCCGTCGCGACACTCTGGCCGTCGTGTGTGTGTGTGTGTGTGTGTGTATATATATATATATATATGTATATGCGAGCGAGAAAGAGAGGAGAACGAGAGCGAAGGAACACAACTGCGCGCGATTGTATGGGCGTAATTACATTTAAGAAAAGGCTTCCAAGCGATTTATTCGTGGCGCGATAAGTGAGTGCTGCGCGCGCGCGCGCGTTCAGAGCTTCGTGAATTTTTCGCACGTGTAAGCCCAAGAGAGAGAGAGAGAGAGGAGGTCGTTCGTCACGCAGTGAGTAAGAGCTGCGACGAGTTTTTTCGACGATGACGCGCACTTATGATGCTTTTGACGGAGGGGGATGCTTTATATTTGTAAACTCGTTTGATTGATATTTAAGAGAGGTTGGCTCGCGACGATAAAATTTTAATTCATACGTACACCGACGGTTTCGTATTAAATAGTTTTTTGATAGCGTTGAAATTGCATTGAGAATAGTCGATTTAAATAAAATAAATCTCATGATGACTGTAACAGTTCGTGAGAGATTCTAAAAATGATTTTTTTTTAATTTTATAACGCCACAATACTAAGTGAATTGCGGTTTTATCATTACGAAATAAGTTTTTACATTATTTAAGACTCAAAAGTATACGAGTGTTTATTTAAAAAGTGACTATGAATAGTACTCCGTTCGTAAAATGTAAATTATAATAAGCACTTTTTTCGTATGAGGAAATTGATAATTTTCGGTTCGCACAATAGCTAATAAAATTAAAATTTTAATGCAATTCGCAACGAATGCATGAATATCATTCGTTATCTTACCCATAATATGCAAATCGAAACCATAATAACACTGGCATTACAAAAACTACCTTTATACAGGGTAGCTCCGACATAACAACTTATAAAATCATTTCTCATGCATCAAGAAGAAATTTCTCGGAAGCCGTTTCCTACTCCGCTCGATCCTATCGCTGCTAAATTTTCTCCTTCCACGCGAGCGCAATTTTTACGTGTACAACTCGGTACGCCGCAGCGCAGCGCAACGCGGCAGCAGCTGCTGCTGCAGAGCGGCAAGTGCACACTACACAATGCACCGAGTGAATTTTCGCCGCCTCTTTTCTCGGTCTCTCTCTCTCTCTCTCTCTCTCACTCTATACTGAATGCCGCAGTGCCGGCCGATTGGAATCGGCGCCAATGCACTGCAGTCTGACCTCGCGCCTATGTATGCGACACTCGGATCCGAGAAGAGTCGTATATATGTGTATGGATATATACATGTGTGTGTGTATATATATATATATATACACACACACACGCGCGCGCGCGAGGTGGTGCATGAATGGAATGGCTTATCGTGCCAGCCCATCGCTCGCGCGTCTCTAGACTCGCGCGTAATTGCTAATCAACGTACGTGCGCCGCGGGAAAAGCAGCGACGTTCATAGGTGTTTAATGAAATTGCAAGGGATAATCGACCCGGGAAGTTCGGTTTACCGAGTTTCCAGTAGGATTTAGTTCATCTGGTTTCGAGATACTGTGGATGATCTCGGGGGAACTGTATGGTTGCTTTTAGAGTAGTGAGTATCTCGTAAGCTTATTTATTTCGTATAGATTTACCGAGATTCATCACTTCTTTGTAATTTTTGAGAATATTCCCGTAGGAAAAAAATCTACAGGAAATTTTTACACGCTTTTGTACAAGAGATCTTGCAGAATTACCTGTAATAAATTTCAATAAAGTTTTTTCCCGGAGAAAAACTCTGCAGAAATTTTGCCAAGAAACATTTCATATTTTATTAAACACTAAAAAATTAAAGCTGCTGACTAAATCACCCAATATGGGTATAAAGATGCGAATAATAACACCCATCCATTTTAAAATACTTTTTATGTTTTCTTTTACAAATACGGAAAATTTTCTGCAAGAATTTCTGCAGAATTTTGTTGTGGGCAAAAACTTTTCGTAGAACTTCTGCAGAAATTTTCTACAGATTTTTTTCCTATGGGACGTACCGTATATAATATCTATGTTACGTATACTATCAAAAGTATAAAATGATTCGATTGCCGTATCACTTACTATTTTTTATGGAAACACTTATTTGCAGGAATGACATTTTTTACGCAAATTTTCTATGACTTAGACTTATTTAAATTAACCCATCATTCTTCGTGCAAGATATTTTAAAATTAATGTAACGCATATTAATAAAATAATATGAAATCAATTATGTTGTTTAAATATAAACTACTAATTAGTAGAATATGTCACAAGCTAAAGATAATATCGGCTGATAACCAATGAACTATTACAATGCAATTAGTCATTAAATACCAATCTATTGAATACGTTTTAATAAATGATTCACAGTATCTATAACTTTATGAGTAATAAGTGAATATTTATAATTGCTGTATAAGTGTTTATAATACCGACCGTTGAATCATTTTGAACTGAGAAAACTATCAATCCGATAACGCAGAGATGTTATTGATGAAAAATATAAAAGAAAAATTATTATCGAACTACTGATGTATTACTGATTACGATAAACATACTGTTAAAATTTTAATATTGAAAATACAACTCTAACAGCCGCATCATCTACCAATATTAATTTCATATCTTTATTACGTTTATTGAACTTTACCCTGGAATTCTTGATGAGCTTAAGAAAATTCTTATATACGATTTTTTTAAATATCTTTTGTCACGGCTTTATACATCAATTTTTGACATCTATTCTAAAGATACTTTTTTTCTTAATATATTGGACAATCTATTTAAAGTACACTTAACTTTGTGAAGAAAACAAAACAAATATAGTTATGATTAAAAAAATTCATACAATATGTTTAAAGTATAGAAATAATTTTTTCGTTTAAACTTTGGTTCGTTCAAAAATTGGTGTTAATTGACATGTTATATGCAATCAAAACTAATGTAAAAAAATATTTAAACATTGTTAAGAAAGATTTCCCGTCACATTTTCTACTATCTTAGATATATTATATAACTTAATAAAGAATGAAAATTTTGCTTCCTCAAAGAGGAAGCTTTGTAACGGTGAAAAAATTTTTGAGACAAAAAAGTCTTAAAATGATTTTTTA
>JAYJLV010116409.1:0-10893 GCA_036873485.1 Torymus texanus | reverse complement strand
AAGAAAATATGGTTTAAACTTCTTTATTTTTTTTCTAAATAAATTTTTAATTTATTGACTTGAAATTTTAACCACTTTTTACACTTGTTGAGGGCAATATTCGGTTAAAATTTCAAATGATTATCTTCATTTGTTTCAGAGAAAAAAAATATTTTTTGAAAAATGGGCATTTTTTCCGACACGATAACAGGAGTAAAAGTCATCTAATCGTCTTGAAATTTGGCACAGAGATTGCTTTTTTATATCTTCGAACCGAGTTCGTTGCTCAAAAAATCGATTCATTTCAACTGAAGATATTTAAGGTTAAAAATTTTTTTTAATTTTTTTAATTACTTTTTCTCAGGATATTGTTGATTTATCGACTTGAAATTTTAACCCCTTATTACACTTGTTGGAGGCAATATTCGGCTAAATTTTCAAATAATTAAATTCAAATATAATCGTCTTTTTCATAAGAAAATTATGAATATAATATTCATCAATTATTCATAACAAAATAGTCTCTTCTTTAATAAGATACAATTAAAAAATTATCTTAATATAATCTTAAAAGAATATTATATTAATGTGCAAATGTATTTTAAAAGTCATAAATTTGAAAAAATTGATTTTAGAAAACGTCTTTTCTTAACTCAGGCATGAAATGGGCTTTTTTCTCCTGTGAAAGTAGGAGAGAAAATTTCGCATTTCGAGCGTATTTTGTGAAAACGGTGAGAAATGAAAATTTCAACTGCATTATATACGACTCGAAATGCCCAATCCTCTTTCCGACTCACAACATAAAAAAGGCACTTTCCTGCCTACGTTAAAAAAAATTACGGTGTGTAACACAGGAAGAAAAGCTATTTCTAGCGAGGGTGAGGTGTTCAGCACGAGTCGGCGTCTCGGGCGTCATTTTCGCCCCTTGTTGCACAATGTACTAGTTATTAATCGTAAAAAGGTAATTTATCAATGATCTTAACAACTATTATTTTAATATTTTTATATAATATATAATGTAGAAAATTAAAATACAAAAAGTATTAATAGTGCTATTTTTAGCAAATATATTTTTTTTATCTCTTTTTGATCTCATTTTTTTTTTAAATTGGTGGACTGTCAAAGTTTTTTCATCAATAGATGCGTAATATACTAATTTGCAAGAAATGTAAGATATAAGACGCATCGATTCAAAGTTAAACAATGAAATTTATATACGATAGATATTAATATCTTTGTTTGAAAAAAAAGAAAAAAAATTTTATTATTGAAATTTTTTAGCATATTTTTTGTAAAAAATTTATTTTTAGAATTTCAATTGATTAAAAGGAAACGATAAATTATTTTGAGGAAGCTAAATGCCAAAGAATTGGCAGCGGTTTTTTTGGTAGCAACAATCGGATTTTTTTTTGGACAACGAACTCATTTTAAAGATATAAAAAAACATCATCATTCTACTAATTTTAAAAGGATCGGATAATTTTTAGTCTTCCTATTGTTCGACGACAAAGACATATTTTTCTAAAATATTTTTTTTTCTCAAAAATAAATGAATTTATATTATAATTTCTCGAAATTTTATGCTAGTATTGTCTTAAATAAGTATAATAAGTGGTAAAAATTTTGGGTTGATGTATCAAATATTTTTTCAGAAATGAATTCAAGAATTATAAAAACTTTTTTTTTAATATAACAAATGACAGACATAAGAAAATATAAAAAGGAAATAAAAAGGATAACGTAAATAATCTAAAGATGTTTCAAAAAAGTTTATTATACAAAGTAATATTGTTTGTAACATACAAAATTAAAAGAAAAACAAAAACTTTTTTTGTGGGTGTAGGTAATGTTATAAAAAATAGTTCTCGAGATAACAATAGTTTACACACACGCGCACGCATCCAAAATAAATGTTCTTAAAATTCACAAATTTTAACGTATATCGTTTTAAAACATCTTTTTGAACAATTTTTGTCTAGAATTTTTGTTTTCACCAATTTAAATCTTTCTCGTCGAGAAAGCAAAATTTGTGCATAAGTCAAATGTTTGAAGAATTTTGACTAAGTTAACGATTGAAATCAATGCTTACTATTAAAAAAAATGTTAGAGTTCTCGAAAATATGAGATAGGTTTTTCAATTTAGTAATATTAAATTTTTCCTTTATGTAAAGGAAAACGTAAAATAAAATCCAAAAAAAATCTTGATAAAGCTTATTTTTGAAACGTTGTAATGGTTCAATCTTGGCAATTAAATATTATTTCAAAAAGAGAAAATGAAACTAAAAGAAGTGAGCTCTTATTTGTTTTTTTTTGGTACGTAATTAAAAAATATTAACTCCTTTCAAAGTTATAACAATTTAAAGTTGAGTAATGAAAATGCACTGTTAAACTCTTAAAAAGTTCGCTCATCGAATTTCTGCATATTTCGGTGTCATTATTATTGGGGGTTCCTAAAAGTGTGACATGTATACGCAGAGTAATACTGAGTATTATAAAATAAAATAGAAAACATGATATGATTCTTATAATATGTAAAACGTAACCAAAATAAACGTAATATTAAGAAATAAGCCCTTTGCTTACACAAACCAGCTAAAACGTCGAATCATCTATCACGCTACAGTGTTAATTGCTTCCTTCCCGAATGCTCGAAGACGTAAACTGGCCACGGCTCGTATAAACATACGCATACGTACACAGTGCTATACGTCAGCGGCAATCAGTGCGGCGCCTATCCATAAGCAGAGCGCTGAGCGCATAAGGAGTTATGCCGTAGTTCGACGCGGCGCCAATGACGACACGCGCGCACGCGCGCGATGATGATGTCGATGTGATATTGGCGACAAATTCGAGGGACTATAGCTTATCAACTGGCGCGTTGTTGACGCTCTCATCAGATCGCAGGCATTTCCACAGTGGCCGCTGTAGCTGCTGATATCGAGCCGTAGACTTAGTATTAGTTGTTATCGAAAAGTTCGAATTTGAGGAAAAACAATTTGGTGTTTTGTCAAAATAATATTGATTGCGTTTGCAATTTGTAGGCAGTAATTAAGACATTACAAATTTTTACAAGCATTTTTATGAGCTACCTTCATAATTACAAGTTTATCTATCTTATTTATTTATTTATTAAACTAGAAAAAATGTATAATCAACGTAACAGTTAAGTTCTACAGAAGTATAACAATTTACTTGTACATAGGTTTGGCGAGGTAATAACTTCCTAAAATTTATTACAACAATATAACACTGGAAGATTCGCTAATAGTACATTACGATACGTGTGCCCTAAGTGGCCCATTATTGCACGGCGTGAGATTAGCGGCCCAGCGTAGCGAGGGTGATTATAGTAATAGTTCAATGATTCAACCATTAAAAGTTTCCAATGTTCAAAGGAAATTTATTCATAATAAATTGGTTTTTTGAACTACTTTAATTTTTAATAAATAAAGTTAAACGAAAACTGGTTTTAACAAATAATACTTTACAATTTAATATTTAGTAAAAATATATTTCAAAAATATAAGAGACACGTAATCTCAGGAGAATCCCATTTACTGGCGCTGAGTATGTCATATGATTTTCCAACCATTATAAAAATACATCAATTTTCGTTTTAGTAAATATTTAACTTTAATCGTCTTAAAGTTTTTCAAACTTCAATTTCAGTCCTTGATGATAAAACCTAATTTTAAGTAATTACGTTTTTATGAATAACTTAATAGCTATATTATAGCCATAAGCATTATTTTTTAAAGAACTTCTTTCGCTGAAATGAAACTTGTTCTGAAATAAAACAATTAATAATAATTTCATAACTTAATAAATTACACAAGTTTAGAAATAAAAAAATTATATACATATAATTACATAAGTTTTTTTTAGATTACATTTATCGTTTCATCAAACGAATTAATTTCAACATTACGAATCGACACCCTTAAACCTTCACGATGACTCTTTTTTCTGCAAAAAGCAAAATGATTCCAACCGCTACAATTTATATAATTGTGAATGTTACCGCTCGGTACGATATACATCATTGAAAAATATTTTTCATTATTTGTTGTATCCCTCTTTAAAGTAAATAACCGAAATCAGCCGATACAGCCACACTTCAAGCAAAAAAGCCCATGATTCACGTGAGCAAATATGTTTATCAGAATATACATCGTAAGCAGGAGATTTTTTCTATTTGGGAGGGAGAAAATCTGACCGCAGGAAAAACACCACGGTCATAGTATAACTATACCTGGCATCAGGAGCGGGGGATGCACCGCCGGACACGTGCCGTACTGCTGGTACTATACGTAATAATCCGACACTGCGTGTAATATGCGTGTGTGCGCCAGAGTGTCCACCAGGTATAGTTTCGATGGGGACGATGGCTGCGCCGAGATTTCCTTTACGACGAGCCGGGGAATCTTAAGGTTCAAAATTATCCGTAGTTAAACGATGATCGAGTTGGTATTTCGTTTATGATCTGATCTCGCTTTTCCTCATCCCGAAGAATTCGGAAAATCGTGGGAATCTCTCTAATTGAGGGATTTTCTATGTGGTTTGCCCCGAGTAGGGATTATCGTCAGATACGAAGTGAAAATTACTTTTCTATTTGTTTTTTAGATTTTCCATATCGATGCGGTAATAATGACTTCTTGTTCCTCATTGCGGAAATATTTCTGAGTATAACATTAGTCATAAAAATTTCCTTATTAGTTTTAATACATGTATATAGTTTAGGTATACGCACGTAGGTGTAATTAAATGTGAAACGTTCATAAACGTTGTCCAAACAAATGTCGAATAAAATCATTTCATTTTGATAATCTCTTTTAATTGAAACAATGTATTTTCTTTTATTTCGAATCTCGCGGTGTTACTTCCTTAAAAATTAGTTCCAGTCGAAAAAGGAGAGTAAAAAAGAGCAGAAATACGGCTTTGCAATTTAAAGACATTCACTTTTTACCACAGACTTCATCAAGGTTCTATAAAAAGACAGGCGCCACGTGCCCATATTAGCCTTGTTACGGACACTCGTGTACGCTGCCCGTGTAACAACAACAAAAAAACACAGTTCATAAATAATTCCCAAGTCACGTGTGTGTGTGTGCGGAGCTTTGAACCAACATTAACCGTAAAATCCCACGAATTTTCTGAACTCGATTGTCGAAATTCCCAAGTCTTTCCCGCTTCTTGAATCATCATAATCATCGTCGTCGACACGCGGCACGTGCCTATCGCGCAAAATGGGAGCAACTTACGATTGCTTATATTAGGCATTGCGTGTGATTCGGCTTTGTCGCTACGTGCGCATGCACCGACGACGTGCTTTCGCAATTTCCGCGGAAAAGCCCACTTTTCCGTAAGCCCGGAAAACACAATAAACATCCACCGCCGAGAAGTCAAGAGCACCGTGCATGATATTATAAGTATATAAGATGGGTAGATGCTTGCCTAAATCTCGGCGTCTCGTCTTGTCATAACAAACTGCGGGCACGTGATTGCTGTGTTACACTTTTGCTATGATAAATTTTCGGCATATACAGCGGAGGGAATCACCGTAGGGACCGAGGTAAAAGGGCCAGGTATGTGCAGAAATGCCGTAAAGGGCCCAGGCGCATGTATATAGAGTTTTCATATGCTTGCCATAAGGACTGTATGTCGGGATACACTTTCACACCATAGAAAGAACATTGTTTGGGTACTGTCAATAAACACATATAAGAAAGGACTGAAAGGTGAGGAGATTCGTTAGGGGTTGCCCAGTGATGATCGATGGCCATTGAGGGCTTTGAAAATTGTTTATACCCCATGGAGTTTACTTCCGGTAAATGTGGTTTTCAAGAGTACGAGAAAGCAGGGAACGAACGAGAATTTTGTCCGCTCACGATCTTTAGGTTTCTTTCGTCCGTTTATCAACTGTTTCCTTAAATTTATTACTGTTTAAAAGAACTTATTTTAATTTTATTCTGTATGCATTATTTGATACATTCAACTACTTGCAATACCTGTTACCAATGCACCAGTGCAGTAACTGTAGCAGAATAAATCTTAATGACATTGGTCTTAGATTTTCAGCCATTAGAATGTCTAGTACTTTAGGTATTCCCCGAACATTAAATGCAGTGTTTGCATATTACATTGCTTTGATGGGCAAAGCAATAAAGTACAGTATTCATCGTTGATTGCGTTTGGATTAAGATCACTTCTGCTATTACTCACTTTATATATCTACATGGCCAATAAATTTTATGTCGAAGCGTAAAATTAAATTTAGATATATATATATATATATATATAGGGACGATGCACGATTAATTTAAACGTCGAAATTTAAAGTTATTTTAGGTAATATTTTTTTGATACATAATTCAAATGGTATGTTATAGAAAAGCGTTTTTACTATTTCTTTTACTTTTGAAAATTGATTTCATTGATTTACTATAATCATATAATAGATATATAAAAATATTATTTAAACAAATTTCCTTATACATGCAAATTCTATAATAAGAATGAAAGATTTTAAATGCACGATATATTACACAGGCACATAAATTTAAAAAGTAGTGTATCCCAGAAGTCCGACAATTATATATCTCGATGTATATACAATTATATAACTCGCTAAACTCAAATATGATCTTAATTTGGCTCTATCACCTCGGGATTTTGAGATATCGCTAATTCAAAAAATTTCGAAGTATCTTAATTTCAAGGCTAAAAAGTTAATTTTTTATTCTTTAATTAGTGGCAATATGTAGTACTAATCATGTCTTACATAACAGAAATATTTAATTAAAGTATTCAGTTAGTATATTTCAAGGAAGGAAAAATCATCTTCCGATGAATGAAAATTTTAATTTAATTTTCACGAAGAAGAAAAATAGTATTAATTTAAAATGGATCATGTAGGGCATTATAATTATATTGTATTATATTACTATTATAGTACTTTTATACTACTTATTCTATACAGTGCCACTAATCAAATAATAAAAAATATCTTCTTAATCATGAAATTAAGACACCTTCAAATTTTTAGAATTAGCGCTATCTGAAAATCCCGAGGTGATAGAGCAAAATTAAAGTTATATTTGATTTCAGCTACTGGGACAAACCATTTTTAAAAAATTTTATACCTGTATTATTATTATACAGTTTAAAATATTTAATATCCACCGCTTAAGGTAAATTTTTATACGAATTCCATAAAAAAAGTGAAACACTAAGTATTTTCCACACTGCAGTTATATACGCTTTCGATTTCCCGAGCAGCGGCGATTCTCTGCAATAAATCATTCCACTAATACCGCAACTACGCAGCCAACCAGTAAAACATTTAACGATGTGCTGAAAATATTTATACAGATATATAAATAAACGAAACATCATCCGCAAGAACAGTTCCCCAGCCGTCAAGCTTTGTTCCTATTGATCAACCATCTCTAAATCGCACTCAGTCTCACCCCCGGATTGTATTTCGACGATCGGTCGATGTGAGGGCGCTCAGAGCGAGCGAGCAAGCGCACGGCCGACGATTCAACGAGTAAAAGCTGCGGCGCGCTAAACGTCAGTTAGCTCCGAGAGCCAACGACAACCGGTCTATAGACGTACGTGCCGCATCCCGCATATCACATGTGTATATGTCCAAGTGACACAGACACGCAACGCACGTCGGAGCAGGAAAACATAGCAACGCGCACGGTCTTTACTTAACGCCACGCTCGCGCTACTTTCCTGTTTGTTCACCAGCACTTTTTAGGGAAACATCGAGCGAAAGTCTATACGGATGTGTATACATATAAGTGTCAAGAGAGAGAGCTTTCACGTGTAGTGTTTTAAAAATATGTGGAGGCAGAATAACTCGGAAGAACAGACGACTACGTTGGTTAACGACACTGGCAAATTGTCACCTCTTGTGTTGGACTCTGGTTTTCATTCCTGGGGAAGTGAAGATAATTCGATGAAGAGCTACGATATGACTGTCAGCGATCAGCTCAGCGAGTGCATGATTCGCAATCTGAGACTGTGCTATTCCAATATTAACAATCTCGAGACGAAAAAGGCGCAGAGGCACAAGGACAAGCCGACCGAGAAGATAAGCCAAGAGAATGGTAACATCAACTGGCCTAGCATCGATAGGGCTGACATTCTCAATCAGTCCTATGAGGTTTTTTTTAGACAGGATAACATCGGTGACACGTAAGTTTATTCATTGATTCTTTTTTCTCTTACCTTTCTCTTTGCGATATCACCTTTTCGGGCTTATATACAGCTTTTTATCTATCTTAAGGTATAGATACGCTGATTGAAATTCTATCACAATTAGATAACCGTGACCGTATCGAGTAATTATTTAATCACGCGGTAAACGAGTATGCCGCGCGCGTCTTATTCAATTGATGTCAGTATACCTCTTGTCGCTTTTACATTTCCATTCATAACTAAAGATCGATTAAAACTTAATATATTTTTTCTATTAAAAGAAATAATTAGAATTTATCGACAAACATAAATGTCGTCGACAGAAGGAAAACACATAACCGCGCTGTTTACTGTTTACAAAAAATTGTCACTATCGCATTAGTTAATAAACAAAGCAGGTGTTATTCACCGCGTTCCGTCTCACTTCCCCTACTTTTGCTAATTACGAACTGGCGCGAGTGTCTGTCGCGCATGCGGCTAGAAAAACCCTTGACTAATCAGGAAATCCTGGTATTTTGGCTATTATACAGGCAGCTCCACACCTCGATCGTACTGAATTACGAGGAAGCGGCGCTTTGGCTGATCGAAATGGCTCCTCATCCCTGTCTCCTGGACATCCTCAACGACAACTGTCACGCGGCTCTGCACCTTGCTGCGTTCACGCGGCAGCCGCGAATCATACGCCGGCTTCTTCTTGTCGGTGCTAATGCGCGGTTGCGCACCCGAGAGGGCAACACACCACTTCATATCGCATCCGCCTTGGGGGATGTTACCAGCCTCAGGGCTCTATTGCACCCATTCAGCATGACCGAGAGGATATGGGTAGCGAGAAAAAACAGCGAGGCGCATCCGATAATGGAAAATTATCTCGAACTCAGAAATTATGTTGGTGAGTATCTTTTTTTTTATTTTCTGATATTTTGGGAGAGGTGTTGCTTTTTACGATGTACGATGTTGCTGTTGAGATATTTTAATGAATTAAATGAAATATTATTTAATCGTTAATTATTATTGGTGATAAAAAATTTATACGGGAAAAGAAATTAATGATTATTGTTTTTGCAATTAATCAATAAATGTATCATTTCTTGATATTTCAAATTTCAGTGAGTTGGAAACATGAGATAAAATGTTGTCCAATAATGAAAAATATATGTTTCATTCATAAACTGTAACGCATTTAATGGATGGAATGTTTTGTTGATCGCTTTTGTGGCATTGAAAGAAAATTACGACCTCGAAATCTTAAATGCTTTTAATTGAAGAACAATCACATCGTATTAGTCTGTTTTTGTCATATAATAGAAATGTAGATATACTAGGAAAAAAAAACTTTATATAAGAACAATGTGGCTTCTTTCAATCAATGAAATGTCTATAACGACTCCTGAAGGAAACAATAAAGGCTTTTTATGGCTTTGAAAGAAAATAATGTGATGTAATGGTTTTTCCAACTCCTTGAATTTGCTGAAAGTGTCTCATGATCACGAATACATTCTTTTATGGGTGCTTAATTGCCACCTCAATGTCGTTTACGGAATATTAAGCCGTTACCCATCTTCGCTCCAATTAATTTAAATCATTTTAATTCGTAATAGCCGTAATTTAATTTTAGTATAGACGTTTCTAATCAAATAATAAATAACTGTGAATATGTTGATATTGACTTCCAATTCTGAATCATTGAAATAAGAGTTACGAGAGATCGAAGATTGTCGGTTTGAGGTCAACGTTTCTTATGCGTTTTAATCATTGTGCTCATCCTGCATATATGACGAATAATACAAGATTAAGTTATTAACGGTATTTTCATGAGCGCCTCTATTAAATAATAGAAGGCCACTTTTTACTTTGTTTACATTTTATACGATAAAATTGATAAAAAATTTGGGTCACACAAATGCAGCAAATAGCGTTTGAAAAAAAAAATCAACTGTTAGCTTTTTTCATTAATCTATATGGTTTAACGTTACTATACGTGCGTGCAAGCTTTTAAAACAAAAGATAGCGCTAACGTAAGTGGGAATTTCCTGCAGCGTTGCAACATAAGTATTTTAGAAGTTCTATTTATAAATAAAATATGCCCATATGAAAAAGTTTATCATGAATAAAAAATTTACGGAAGTTGAATGACATTACCAACGCGTATATTAAACAATCCAAATTCCCTGTAAAGTTTTAAACAAAATCCCGGAATTATTTAGTAAAATACTTTCCAGTTCCAAATTACAGTAAAATTTTATTGCATTATTTCGAAAATTCCAATACTCGAGACAATAGTCAGCGAAAAATTTTAAAAGAAAAAAAAACCCACCCACTCTCAGAAATTGGCCAACGCACTTTACGTGCATCCACGGCCTTATCCGAAAAACTCGCGCCTTCGAAAATTCGTCATATGACCGCGACCGCGAGATGCTTCGAACTCACAGACACACACGTGCATATATATACTAACCCACAGTGAGCCGGCTCAGAAACCGGGCAAAATTTCACGGCGCCGTGTTGGCGGTAGCGCGTCGCCGCGCTGCCTTGGAGCGCGTTGCACTTTGTTTCTCTCTCCCTTTCTTTCGTTCTATCTCTCTCGCGCGAGAGAGATACTCTGGGAAAACCCCGAGCCACGCGAGGCAAGGGTACCGCCTGCGGTGGATCGCCGCACTATGCTGACTCGGCGCACGACAACGGCAGACGCGCTGCTGCGCCTCATAT
>JAYJLV010116398.1:0-10894 GCA_036873485.1 Torymus texanus | reverse complement strand
ACACACACACACACACACACGCACACACACACACACACACACACACACACACACACACACACACACACACACACACATTCTCACACGCTCGTACACACATTTTTTAAAAATAGCGTATTACGATACTGCATATCACTAAATAAGTTTATAGCATTTTTTTTCTTCAAAATTTTCTCACCTATTATAAAACTCCCTCGTCGAGAATGAAAAAACTAAACGCAGCGATACAATTTGAAACTTTTTCCTATTAATCTCATATCTCATAGATTTAGCCAAAACAGTACTCAAGAGGCCCTTTAAGACGAAACTTTTATCTTTTTCAAACGTGCCCCTCGCGATACATTAATGAAGCTACAGGCAAAACTATTTTATATCAATGCCTTCGCCGATGAAAATGAGCAACCGTAAAAAATAACCTCATCTCGGCAAACACAATGTAGATTGCTGTTAAAACAAAGCATCGTAAAAGTGCCCGCAGCACGGTATCTTGTTTCGCGCTTAAAAAACATAATTACGTTTTTCAGCGAACATTTGCGCGCTCTTCACGCAGCTTGTACACTTTATTCGCCAAATTTTTTTTTTATCACGCTAAATCACCCACGCTGCATAGTCGCGCTTGCGAGAAGTGCCCCGCCCTTTATGAATTGTGGCTGTCGGAATTGCAACGACAAATGCGAAATAAGCTCCGCGAGCGAACGAACGAGCGTCGTCCGATGGTTAAGAGGTTCCGGTAATGACAATTAAAAGGTCATGAATAATTTATAGAGCCATTGGTGAGTTCGCGCTTTTAAATCTATTGCATTTTTGCGGCGATGTTTTGTGCTTGTAAAGCTGTTTACGTGTTTATTCATCTTACCGTCGTTGTTACAGTGGTACCTTTCCTTTGTAACAATAATTTTTACGGGCGTTATCATATTAAAAATTTCCCACTGGAAATGACATGTATTTAATTAATTTATTACACGAAACTTGCCATATTTCATGATTGAATATATTGCAGATTATTATGAAAGGAGAGAGTTGGTCTTGATTAAAATTTTAATTAATTCTTTTTACAAAGGTAAAATTTCTGTAAAATAAGTATAATCACCATAATGTAATAAACGTTCATAAAGACAATTTATATATAACATCAATATGAAATTCCTACAAAAATTACTTTACAAAATAAATTACTTTTCGGTAATATTCAACAAGAAACAGTATTATTTTTGAAGTTTGTTATGATTAATATCTACCGTCGATATGAGTATCATTTTGATACATACATAATCCCCATTTCTCCACTTTTTATTATAAAATACATTACATTATTTAACCATTTCCCATCATTTTCGAGTAACACTCTGTTATGAAAACAAATTTCGATATTTGATGTAATAAAAGTCAGCATTTAAATGAATTTTCAGAAATGATCTTTGTCGTTTATTATGATGTTTCAATGAAAAATAAAACTGTAAAAAATTCATCAATTTAAAATTTTCGGTATGAACTCTAATTACTATTAATTAAGTATTTACAGCTTAATTATACCTTTTTGGTGCGACACTTAATAAACAGTGAATTTAATTTATACAAAAAAAACGCACCACACCGACGAATTATCCTTGTCCCAAAGAATTAACGCAACCAACAGACGCATTTGCCACCAGCTTTGACTTTCCCACACGCACCAGACGAGCAGGAAACAAATCTTCTGTAGGCACACCGGCATTCATAACAGCCACACGTGCGCTCGATCGGGCGCGTCTGGCCGCTCCGCGAATCAATCACTCAGCTTAGCACGCCGCAGTCAGCCGCAGCAGACGCGCGCGCCGCAATTAGCAGCCCACTTCTCTCCAACACTCACTCACTCGTGATCTGTCTCCTCTCTGTCCCACACTCACCCAACCCCCTACATACATGATTTTCTAAGCAGACAGGATTGCGAGGACGAAGCCTACTGGCATAGCGTATTGCTACAACGATGCGCAGCCGACGAAGCACGCGAACTTGCAGATGAACGTCGTAGGTTGGACCGTGAACGTCGTACCGCGGAGACTATACGATGTCAAATGGAAGCACGGCGCCGGCTGGAACGGCGTAAAGCTGAGGAAGAACTAGCTGAAGCACGTGTGAAAGCAACTCTCGAACGAAATGCTAATCATCCTGAAGAAGCACGTATTGCTGAAGAACGAGCCCGTAGGATAAAGCTACGACTGGACCTTGAGCGTCAACTGGACGAGACGAGGCGAGAAATCGAGAGGAGACGAGACGAGGAGCGTGAACTCGATCGTATCATGAGGGCTAGTCTATGCTTGGGTGAAGGTGACTGCTGTGCCTGGGATAAGGAGACCAGACGCAGGGAGATACACGCGTACATGGATAACCTAAAGGTAAGTCGATAGAGCGCGAAATGCTTGCTGTGGGGGTAGAGGGTTAGTATTAGGCCCTCTTTGATAGAAAAGGCAAGTGTGTGAGCGAGCGTGATTCGATGAAATAAGGGGATGTCCGCATCGATGATGAACGCTGTGAGAAATAAGGCTGGCTTGGCTAATGGGAACATGGTTCTGGGAGTAGTCAGGCGAAAGCGTGGGGAAGAAAGATTTGAGCAATTATTATCAAGGCGATAAATAACGTGCTGATATCAAATAAACGGAAATATAGTGCATGGGTTTCTTTAAAAATTTTTTATGTATTGATTAACCAGTATTACATAGTTGTAGAAATTTTAGATTTTTACATCATTAGTGCGTTTTGCCAGTAACTAACAACTGTAGCACGTAGTGTTTCTATATAATGTAGTCGCGTATTAAAGAAAAAAGAATTAAACTTCGTCGCTGTGTATTGAATTACATAATTTTCTTTTTTTTTTTATTAATATTTATCATAGTCAGTGTTTTATTTGAATTATTTTCCATAGAGTTTGTTAATCTGGCGAAATAAATTCCGATTTTACAGAGTACTTCAACTATTTTTTAATAGCCCTTAAACGCGCGTATTACAACGGAATATGAAACGAGATTTTAGAGCTGAAAAGCCGATGTGTCTATAGTATAACGGACATAAAGGCTTAAACTTTTAACGTGACGAACTCTCGCGTGGAATACTACGTATATACACGAGGGATAAACGCATATATATATATATATATATATATATATATATATATATGTATATATATGGATGTGGGGATATAGATACTGGATGTTGAAATGGAGGCTTTTATCGGTACCAGGAGCGACTCTCAACAACGAACGTGTCGGAGCGCGCGAGAGCAAGCGTGTGTGTGTGTTTGTGTATATATATATATATATATATATATATATATACATACACACGAGAGGTAGAGAGAGAGAGAGAAAGAGTCACGAGACGGAAATCAAATACTGATTTCGAGCCGTGGGAAGTCGACAAGAGGTGCTTTAAAAGCTGGGAAGCGAAACGCTTAGATTTCACCTCTTTAACACACGTAAACATACACATATACTAAGCTATACTCCGTCCAAGTTCTCTTTCCATGTGTATATACATACACATCGAAGCACCAGGATTTTTCGGCGTGAACTCGTTGTCGTGTATGCTTGTATGAGTATAGACGCGTTTATGTTACCAACGTCGCTCGTCATTCTTTCACTTGCTACTCGAATTTTTCTACGGATAACGCTTTTAGGAGAGGAATATTTTATGCACTCGTGGTACCTCTATTCTTTTTTATCTCCACACACGCCCACGCGCACGCCTTTTCGAAGGTTTGCATTTCTGGCCGCACTCCCTATACGTGAAATTTTGATTTTTATGGTCGCGCTGTTATTGCTGCGCATGCTGCAACGATGGCATAAAAGAAAAGCGACAGTTTCGTGGCCCGTCTAAAAAAAGAAAAAAGGGAGAAGACGCCGGTTGGTATAGATTGCAGATGTTTGTCGATGTTACGCACGCGTTGCATGCCTTCTGTGTTGCACAAGTTATGTTGTTCGGTGTGGTTTAATTTGCGTTTTTATTTATATATGTGTATATAAATTATCGAGAAAAATGAGATTTTAGATGTTATTTTCTTGCAAAATTTTTCCGAGTTTTATTCAATTTTGGTAAATGATAACATGATTATGTATGTAGGTCAAGCTTGAGGAAAATGTAATATTTCTGGAAAATAATATTTTGCATTTTAAGGGGCGGGGGGGGGGGCACCTTTAATAGCTATGAAAAATAAGTTTACGTTACAGAATTTACATTGTCGAAAACAGTTATTTCAAATAGACTCCACTCCCTACCTGTTTTTAAGGTAACAAAATCACATTCTAAACCTCTTCACCCATATCCTCCATCTCAAATCAGAATAAAACGTCCTCCAGACAATTAAACACCCTCCAGCAATCCGCACCTAGTGAATTGCATCACAACTCCCTTCGTCTTCCACATCCACGCGCACTCTTCCTCTTAATTAACTTCGGCAAAATTACGCGCTCGAACGCGACATCGCGCAATCAGTGCACATGGCATATATATATCCTCCTTATATGCGTCATGCTAAAGCCAATCGAGCCGGCAACGGCAACTATGTGGGTGAAACTGCTCACCGCTCACCTTGGGTGCGACATACACGCGCATTCCATGGCTTCCGGTCTCGCATTGCGCGCAATAATAGCGTGGACGCGCCACAGCTATAATCTGACTCGGTTCACGACGATTCGCGATTACGAGCTTGCACGCGCAAGTGTCTAGATTTTTGGCGCTTCTTTCCCAAGTTGATTAGCCAGACGTGTTCTCTGTTGGCGGAGGTTGCATTGTTAAAGCGAGTGCGAGTTTGCGGCAAGTTGGCTTTTCAGCTTTGTTTGCTGTGCAGCAGTACTAAATGTAACCGTCGGAGTAGAGGAAAAGTTTGATTAATATTTTTACTACTTGGATATACTTAGTCACTGAGTGAGAGAAAGTTTTTATCATGGTATGCTAATTTCTTGTATTGTTCTATGCGTAAGTGTAACCTGTTAAGTTATCTCGTATAATTATAATAGATATTATGCACGTTTTATAAAAAAATTTTAAATTCGCTAGGAAGGTATCAGTGATCCAAATTTTGAGGGAGAACTTTGAGGTATGTTTTAGAATTTGAAAATCGAGGAGAAAATATAAAGAAAGTCGCAATACTTCGATACTCTAAAATTCTGGTCTTCGAATTTTGTTGGCTTATTTTGAGAAAATTTTTGAAAAATACCTTTTTGGAAAAGTAATCAGTCAATTTATAACTAGAATATTCTTTATAAAATTAAATTCGCATGCAATTGAACTGCGAAGTTTAGACATGTATAAAGAGTGCATTTTCATTGTTCAACATTAAATTTTCATGACTTCAGAATTTGTTAATTCTGAAAAAAGAAAATAAATGTTGTTTTTTATAGTTTAATTTCAACTTTAGAAATTGTATTTAAGACTTTCCAAGATTGAATTTTTATCGTTTGAAAAAGAAACTTCTTTTGAGATTATTTTTAAAATAAACCTTGAAATTATCGGATTTCAAATTTTGAAATGCTAATATCTAATATTACGGCTTTCTTTATGTTCCCATATAATATAGAAACATATTCTAAACTTTGAGTTAAATCTGTGATCCAGATCCCTGGAAGTCTTCTACTCAGCATTTTTGGATTAGGTATTTATAACACAGATGCTGTTGTTATTATTATTATTATTGACTTTTTTGTATTAATATTTATTATTCTAAACTATTATAAAGACAGCTTTCAATGCGATTTTTGTAATAAAAGTAATTATTAGTTATTTTAAATATTAATATGACCAGAGCAACTCAATCATTTGAACGTATTCACCTGTCTGACCATATGGGATTTTCACTACTTAAACGTATCTAAGGTGTGATGGCCAATTAAGCAAGTCTGAAAACGTTCTGTTTGTAATATTTCAATTTATCTGCCTTATTTTCTTTAATTTTCCATGACAATTACGTTTATTTTAACAATCTAATATAACATGCATAATATAATGTTTTAAACAATTATTTAGATATTTGTAGAACATTTTCTATTGTATTATTGCAAACAGTCGTACGACTAATATTCTACACTCGAAATTCAATAACTCATGGTTTCCTTTGTAACGATAACGCTTATAGATGCAAAATCAGCTGGTTATAATGCTTTATTATGATTGCCACAGTTTCCGGAGCAGCCACACATTCATAATTCTGCAATTTTGATCAAGAACAATTGTACAAATGCTAACAATAAGTGCTATATTATGTGCTCTCTCTATCTCTCTATCTCTCTTTCGCTCTCTCTCTCCTAACCTCGAACATCACGACCTATAAATTCCGTCAAAGCTTTAAGCTCTCCCTCTCTCCTCTCGTGCTTCAGTGCGCTTTGCGCTCACTTTCCTGCGCCGTACGCGCATGCCTAGTTGGTGACATAAACTACTAACAGCTGAAACGTTGCGATGATGTGTACAGTATGTAGGAATATCATATTAGGGAACCCAAGCAACAACCTTGTCGAAGTCTCAAAATTCTTCGCAATGCTTTGATAACTCGAAGAGAAAATTACAGTCAGTCAAATTTTTGTTTTCTATTTTTAAGACACGTCGATTCGATACTTGTTTTGTATACCTACATTTTGGTAAAGAGAAATAAAGATTTCATATTATATATCTATCAAATCTGACGTGGAGTTAACTGCTATAGAAACCTTTAAAGGCGAATACTGGAATTGCTAAGCTTATTATGCAGTATTTCATTAAAATCTTCACTATACAAATAAATCGAAATGTTAAAATGGGCTTTTGCAGTTTAGAATATTCTTGAATATAATTAATGCTTGACGGTATTATCGAACTGCTATTACTAAATTAATGTTCACCGAAAATTTAGTTACTCTAATTCGTTTGCGTAGTAACAGGCATGACATTAAATTACATCAATTCATAACTAATTTATGAAGACCAAATGATTTGTATTACGTCTAACATCTATATTTAATGAGGCTATTTAATTTTCTATTACACTGAAATTAAATTATGCTTTTCGAAATAAGTATACTTGTAAGATGAATATAAATATTTATAAAATAAAACAATCAAATTAGAAACATACATTATAACAATCAAAATAGGACAATATATAATTTTAAAATTGGCTAAGTTTTACATTGACATGTTAGAAGTATAGATTAATTAACAAAGGAATGTTTTAGCACTCACTGAATGTTAAAAATCGAACATGCTTATGGAGTAAATTTTGTTTCAATCGAAATAGAAGACCGTCATTTGCATATCAAAATTTCAAGTAAAATTGAAAAAAAAAGTTACGGATATCAACAAATTAGCACTAACTACTAATCTTCAACTTTAAAACGAATGAATTTCATATACACGAGTTTTCATGGCAATGAAAAACCAAAAAAAGACGGTATTAAAATTACCACTTCTCTCCGATAATTAAAAAAAAAACCTCTGCCACAGTATATTTTATCCCACAAAAACATATAACTCCAGCTCTCTTTCTCACTGGCTCATCACACCCTCGAATTCCCAACCATTCTTTCAGCATTCGACGCGACTTAATCCCAAATTCAAGAGCGCAGCATCATCAGTAACAGCAGCGGCACTAAGAACAACAATTACCACGCAGCATAATCTCTCCCTCTCTCTTGTAGGAATTCCGCGAGGCGGTGGCACGCCGCGAGTTGGCGGCAGAGGAGTGTGCAAGGGGCTGGGCCGCAGCGGCTGAGGCACGCGCTCGTACAGCAAAGCTCAGAGCTAGGGAGGAAGCAGAGCGAAGCGTACGCGAGCTACGGGCCGCCTGGGACCGGCAGCTCGAGGACAAGCGCAGACGCCAGAGCCAGCTGCTCGACCACGATAATTGCCACCGTAAGTCTGTGTGTGTGTGTATCTACTATCTATGTATATATATGTATGTGCGGGTGGGTGTGCTTTTGTTGGTTGGTCTGTTGTATGCAGCCGGTGGTCAAGTGAATTGCACGCTGAGTTAGTTTTGAACTGAGGGAGGAGAGGGTCAGTAGGACGATTTCGAGAGAGATTTATTCGCGGCGAAAAGAATCTCGACTGATGTGTGGGATTCCATTTTATATGAGGATTATTAGGTAGCGAAAATGACATTACGCGAAATTTAATAATATATATTGTTAATCTGCTGATAAAATCGTCAACTAGATTTAGGGAAATTTAATTATCGAAATAGCAGAAAAATTTCTGATATATTCATCCAGCACTTTCGATTTGTAATACCCTCGATCTCGTAAACACAGACAACCACGCGAAAAAAAAATGTTCTCAACATTGCGATTGCTCGCTCCTCTACCTAAATAATCGCGCGGTTAGCACCAAGAATGTTTCGAAACGCCTCTACACCATACACACACGTACATGAGAGCCCATATATAAGCTGTATATGCACAGCAGCAGCAGCAGCTGATGTGCGAGCTCTCGCCGCTCCGGTCACGGTGGGTAGAATACGAATGTGCGGCCCAGCGTATTTATACGCTCGTGTATGTATGTGTATGCGTATAATATATATAATGCATTCGCCACTGTTTATGCGAATTCCGGGTTAAGTCAGTCATTTCAGAGGTTTGCCGCGCTCTACACGTATATAATATATATACACGCGGTGGTTACATATATGTGCGTGTGTGTATATATATATAAAATTGTACACGTTACACGGCGAGAGACGGCTGCACGTACGAAGGAAGAAAGTTATGAGGCCGTTCGCCGCTTTAGAACCGTGTAGACTTGATGTAGCGACGCGAGCGTGTGCGAAACTGGGAAGAGCAATTGTGGATTATTTTTTTTTTATCTCTCATCGATAAATGTCGCGACGCGCTACGTGTACACATAGACATGTACGGATGGGGGTGAGAGTCATAGTAGTAAGCGAGAGAAGACTCGCGTTGTTTGTGCTGAGACAACAGTAGGAAAGGCTTTGGTCACGTCGTGAAACTAAACTAATTACGAAATGTAAGAAATTTAATGGTCGTGTTTTTTCTAATAATATACGAAGAATTTTTAAATCATCATTAGATATAGTGTGCGATATTTATTAATTGCAAGATAAAGTGCCTTTGTAGTAAAAATTTTTAATTAAAAATTGGTAATAAAAATTTTTCACGAGAGAAGTGAACGAGAATTTCGTATTGTTCTATAGTGTTGCACATATAAGCAAAGTTTTTGTTTGGTATTTTTACTAAAATTAATCGATGGTACACAACCGTATTACAAATATAACTTAGTTAATAGAAAAATGTTAAAAAAAATTACCCTAAAAAATGTTACAAGCCAAAGAATCATTAAACTTCTCAACGATTTTAACACGATTAATTTTATTGCGCTTGGAACGTTTAAGAACGATTTTAAAATTATACAAATTCTCATGCACGCAGAGCCATTGCACACCAACACCGCATCTGCCTACCACCGCCAAGAGCTTTCACCTTTTGTCCACAGACTCAGAGCCACCGGACATTTTGGACAAGGTGGAACGCCAGCGTCGTCATGCCACAGCTCTGGCCTACGGACGTGAACTTCTAGCGCAAAAGACCCTGATGGAAGCGACGCGAGAACGCGAGCGTCGTGAACTTGAGGATTTTTATGCACAGCAGCGCGTTGATCGCGAACTAGAGGAACGCCGACTTGCCCGTCAACTCGGTTTCCGATCCTGATGACGAGCCTGGCCACTGCTCCACCCCTACAAAGAGGTAAGCATTGTCGATCGTCGTACATTCTTTCGACCCTTTGCTCGGCGAGTCGGAAATGCGCCCGAATGGAAATTGAATTCCAAGCGAGACGCGGGAATCGTTCGCTCCGCGTCGAAGGTCAAAGCGCAAGTCCGATTGTTTGTATCCTTTCTCCGGCAATTTCGGCTTTTGTGCGAAACATCCGCCCAATGACAAGCGGTTACGGGTATCAGTCCGAAGGCGAAAAGTCACGTGCGATTGGTTTTAAAGCATTTTCCTATATAGCTTTCGAGAACATGCGAAATGCAATAAGCTTATAGGGAGTAATGTAACAGTTACATTGATATTTTTTCCTTTGAAAGTTTAGTCAAATTTGTAAGTACTTAAATGTGATTCACATTAATTATAATATTTGATGATCAATAAAATTTCATCTTTTATAAAAAATACATTTTTTTTAAACGTCACTAGTTGTTTTCAATTTGATAAAATAGATTGGTGATCGATTATTTTTTATGTATGATCTGCCTCTTGTGACCTATGTTGCTGATAAGAGATACTCAATATATAAATTGCTTTGCCTTGTTATGTACGAGGAGAAGACGGAGTGAATAAAATAAATAAGTCGCGTAAAAAATATTCGACAACCAGGATTCAAACACACGGACCTGTGTTAATCCGACACAGGCTTACTCAAAGGCCTCGCGCGCATCTTATTCTTATCGTTATGCTGACGCGTCAGGGCTCGGATGAACAGTTGAGCAGCTGAGTCCGTGACAATACATAAGTTGGTAATAAATAATATTTATTTTTTAATATCCACTTTAATGGCTTTGTAAACATTTTAAGTATTCGAAAGAAACTTGGGAAAAGTTATAATTCTACCACAAAAGAGGTATTCCGTTCAATTTAAAATAACTAGGAACTTTAGAAAAGTAAAGTAGATACTAATACATAGTTGAAATAAAATTTTTATGGTGCGCGAATTAGTCAGTTCTAGGCCAGCCATCTCACGTGTAAATAGGTAAACATGAACGAACTCGTAACATTGACAGGGGTCAGGTGGGTCGAAATGGGCACTAAATTTTTACAGCTATCGTATTGCTTTCTGAAAGAGAAATATTTGTAATTTTAATATATAAACTAGTATCCCCCGTTATGCAAAAACTTCGTTTTTCCATTATAGGCACGACCAAACTGCTCAGGAGAATCTT
>JAYJLV010116387.1:0-10894 GCA_036873485.1 Torymus texanus | reverse complement strand
GACACGGGGAGAGAAGGGCTAAGCGTCTCTCAACCACATGATAAAAGGTATGCGATTATTAGTAAAGAAAGATAGTCAAAGCTCTTATTAAGATCCTCCGCGTATTTTTAGAAATGAATAGCGAATCTGCGTCTAATTTGTGATCTAATTTTATATTTCTATGCGAGTTATATTTTAATGATTGAAAGCTTTCAAATAAAAATTTATTGCACTTCATATGTTAATCATTCATATTTTATTATCATAACCACGGCATATCTCTCCTTACATATTATCCTGGTAATTAATAATATAAATTAAAGAATATATTGTTTCAAATTAGTCAATCATGTGAGCCGCAAAATGCGACAGTTATCCACTCTATCTCTTTTGCTGACAAATGCTCATGAATCAGGCTCGTTTAAAAATAACGAATAGAATGAATAGAATAGCACGTGAATAAGTAAAAGTTGCAAGCCAGCTAAAAGATAGTTAAGTGACATATTCTCTTCAGAGCTTCCTCTTCTTGGAGGGACTTTGCAGGCAAGTTTAGCGATTGATCGAATGAAAAATAAAAAGAGCCCGGGGCGTATCTTATAGCCCGGGCAGACTAATATTTTATCCAACTTCCGCGTAAAACGCCCTGGGAAAATACTTTCTTAGCCAGTCCTCTGCAAAACCTGCGCACGCCCATGCAACTGTACGTGTGCCAGTCGTTCCGTATATTCCTTAAACTTTCAAGCTGAGTTCCGGCCAATACCAGCACGCTCATTTACCTCAGCGCATGCGTACTATAGAAGCAACACCGTATCGCGCAAGCCCGAGTGTCTTCATGTCTCCTTCCATTCATTCTCGCGTTATTCTATTCATTATCTTGTTTTTCCTTTGGCCTGACTGTTTTACGCGACGGCAGCATCCGGCACGTTCCAATTCTCTTACGTAACAGAAATTTGTTGAATCTCGCTTGGGTACCGATGCGCACCAGCAGCTAAGGAGAAACACTACAAGGAATAAAGAACATTAAATTATCTTCCCTCTCAACTTATACAACAAAGGAATTTCCTATTTTATAAAAAAAAAATCTATATTTTCTGTGAGATTTTCCAATAACCTTGACGATAAATAAAAAAAATTTCTACAAATCTTATCAACCTTATCAACATACTTATTTGTAATCTATAATTGCTTTAGTACTTTTTAAAAAAACAATCCATTCATAAAAGAATTTACGCGATAAATCTAAAATTGAATGTAACCCTTTCATTCATGCTCTGATTGGTAAATATTCGCGCTTGTAAAAATCAGTTAGTTAGTATAAAAATTTGAACTGTTATGTGTGCATAGCATGCACAACATGACAAGACGGATCAGGTTGCAGCTATAGAAATATGAGAACCACTCGAAGAAAAACGTGCATAGGCATCGATAGCTCAGAGGAAGATCACCCGTTGCGAAAACGAAATCCGGAGTTCTTATCGAGTCCTCCTCCGTTTATGTATTTATATCCGAGTTCTCACTTGTAACAGAACATACATGTGAGAGTTGCAACTTGAAACTTTGCATGTAACAGAAAAAATCTTAAAATTTTATTTCATACAGAAGATATTGGAGCTATCGTAAAGATTTTTCTGCAGCTTTGTTTATTTATTAAGGCGGTCTTACGCCTATAGGTCTCTGAGGCCAAAATTGCCTGAAAAAATGAAATAAAATATAATTATTCATAAAAAATTGGGTATACTAGAAATATAAATATAACTAATTTTTTATAAAATAAGCCATGGAGAGGTCTTTTGATCCTTTTGATACTGAAACACAGTCCTTTAAAAAAAAAACATCTGCGTTACTTTTTTTGGAGACTAGTTGATGGATTTTGATAGGATAAAGTGCAAATTACTTGCAATACACCCACTAATGGTACAAAGCTCTGAATTTTAAAAGTTTTCCATTAAGTATGTTTTTATGTAAAAAATTATTTTTTGTCCTTAATTGTTTATATTTTTACGGTTTTTTAAAACAAAAATATATTTAATCAACAAATTTTAAAAATCCAGAGGTTCGTACCATAGGTGGGTGTTTTACAAGTAATTTGAATTTTACCTCATCGAAATCCATCAACCAGTCTCGAAAAAAAACAACGCAGAAGTTCAAAATATTTGATTTTCAGAAATAAGCCTTGAAAGAAACATACGATGAAACTTTAAAAGTAATCAGTCATCAGATCCTCCATTTTTTTTCTCTCCTGAAATTTACTTATCTGAATCTGAGATTTATTTAATAGTATAAAATGATGAAAATATAGGATCTAGTAACTGCATATTTGCATTTATAATCTTATGTTAACAGCAACGATTCGACTAAAAGTTACTGCAATCTGTCCTTTTATACTTTTAATCCATCTACTATTGAATGACTTTTTCAAATATTATGCTGAGCTAGACTATTATTGCTAACACTAATATAAATATAAAATTTTCATGACCAAAAGTACATGAGTATACGAGAGTTGATAAGACTATTTTTTCATTTATCACTAGATTTCACATATTATATATATGAACATAGTATATATTACATATCTACACGTTAAGTTAACATGTATCAAGATATATATATATCTTGAATTAAATTCTGGCAGACTTAATACACTGAAATATGCAGGTTGTATTAGTAGCCTATAAAACAAAAAGAGAAAGAAAATGAAGTTTTTCGTCATTTTAAAGATCTTAAAGTCACTTTAAAGTCCTTTCAGCCAAATCGTCATATCGTCTCAAATTTTTTTTCATTTTTGATCTAAACTATTTCTTTGGCTTTAGAATAACATATATAATTAAAAGATTCTAAAAAAAAAAATTAGAATTTTTGCAATTTTTGAGTTATAAGACCACCTTAAATGCAGTTATGACTTATACAGTGCCATTGATCCATAAACAGATACAAATAACATTATCTTACGTTTGAAATCGAATATAGAGCCAAGGCAAATATGTCATGTCTGTCTGTGTTATACATTATTCGTGAATGTTTCTAATCAATTTATTGATTTATATTAATCAAGTCTTCTGAAGAAATCGAAAAAGACTGTATAACTAAATAGATGATGTATAGAAATTAAAACCTGAAAAGATGTGAGATATCAGTGTCAATAAATAAAAATACTTTATCTCTGACATTTTCTTCAGATGACTGATTTCTCCTAGTTGGACACAAACGACATAAAATAAAGCCTCCAAGATAGCGTATGCAAGTGCTAACATGTACAGCAAGCAATTGAACATTAATTGCATCAATCTCGCAAGTAAATCCGGAAAAGTTGTAGAAAACGTGTTAAGAGATAAATGGTTCGAAGTGTGCCCGGAACCGCGGCAGGAAGGACTGCACCGCAAATTTGAATCGGAGTTCGCCAGGGAAGTCAAGTAACAGCTGCCTGATTGAACCCGTCGTCGACCAGCTAAACGGTGGCTCTCTGCACTTTAGCCAAGCGTGCGAAGACACAAATAATATTTATTCGTTAAGTAATCAAATCTAAATAACGTCGCATTTAGTCTGAGTTATGGAGACATTAAAAGTACAAGTATAATATAACTCATCTCGGAAGAGCAAGACAAGTAAAGTTTCCCGAACAAGCTCAACGTAGACGTCCCTCTTTTTTATGCTGAGTATTAAAGTAGGCCGCGCGGATCGGCATATTTATTGCCCTATATACATCAAAACATTACACGTTAGTCATTTGTTAAAATACACACGCGAATATGAGATAAAATATTTTCTCGGAAGAGAAGCGAACAAAAGAGAATAAATCTGAAAAGAAAGCGAGCAAGCCATTACGAGAGTAGAGAGAAAAGAACAGTGCTGATAAGCTGGATGGAAATCAGACTGTTAAAATCTTTGTGTATGCCAGTGTAAAGTGGAAGCGATGATTTTACTATGCCAAATGCCAGCTGCTATATTGCCCGTAACAAGAGTCATAAACAGTCGGAAGTAGTTATTTTAGACAGTCCTATCGCGTATTGCTATAGCTATCGGGATTTCATCTTTATAGGTTTTTATTTCTATATTTCTATAGGTGTTGTGTATACCAAAATACATAAAACAACTTAAAATTTTTGTTTACAAACTGTTTCTGTTTATTTATTTATTTATCAGAAAATTACATGTTCGTAATTCCGCAAGGAAAATATAATTTCCTGTGTGCGGCCCTGATCTTAAGACTAAACTTAAAAACTAAAAAACTTTAGTGTATATTTTGCTTTATATAAAAAATATATAATTTGGCTAGTAACAATATATAAAATATAAAATGTATTAACACTTAGCAAATAATTAACATGATTTCATAAAATCTAGTGATCAGAAATTGTCCTTTATCCATTTTTTAAATTTCTTTTTAGTGGAGTATTTTTTGTTATTCAATCTTTTGTATTCAGTTGGCAAACTATTGAAAATCTTAATGAATAAATTTATGTTTCTTAATAATTTTTATTAATCTTCTTTGTACTTTTTCTAATAAGTTTATATTGTTATTATAAGCTCCCCCCCGTGCGATAATACTATAATTAATAATACTATGGAAGAGTGCATAGTATATCATTCTCATTGTTTTAGTTTGCATAAATTTTGCTAATTTGTAAAAAATAAAAATTATATATTTTGTTTTATTTATAATATATTCAATATGACCGTCCCACTTTAAATTATAGTCCTCCTTCTCAATACCGCCGCGGTTTTCTCTCAACAATTACATTGTTGATAATAGGATTGGAGAGAGAGGACTACGGCGGTATTGAGAAGGAGGACTGTATAATCATCGATCACACCCAAGTATTTACATAGTTCTACTCTCCTTAAATTATTATTTTTTATTTTAATATTAATATCTTTCGGTACGCTGTCCCAATAGTTTCCAAAAGTAATGTACACAGTTTCTTTTATATTCAGTGATAACTTATTCAGTGCAAGCAGTTTATAAAGTTACTTTAACTCTTTCGCAAGCATTCAGCATCAAAAAACCGCTGCCAATTCATTGGCACTTAGCTTCCTCAAACATTATTTACTAATGCCTTAAATTTTTCTAATTCTCAAAAAATTACGATTTAAAAAAAAAATAATCACTTGAAATTATAATCCAATATTGATCCCGCCAAGTGTAATAAGTGGTTCAAATTTCACGTTGATAGATTAAATACTCTCTGAAAAATCATTATTCTAAAATATTTTAAAAAAATTTTGAACCCCAAATATCTTTGGTCGTAATGGCTGGATTTTTTGGGCAACGAACTCGGTTCGAAGATATAAAAATGCTATCTCTGTGCCAAATTTCAAGACGATTGGTTGATTTTTACTCCTGTTATCGTCTGGGAAAGAAAATGTAATAAGTGGTAGAAATTTCAAGTTGATAGGTTAAAAATTCGAAACACATTTTCTTTAATAACAAATGACAGACTAAAGATAATTCAATTTAAAAAAAAAAATAAATTGTAGGTAATTTAACGATCTTTAAAAAGAAGTTGATTATATTAGGTAATACTTACTGTAACATATTAAAAAATAGAAAAAACTAAAAATTCAAAATCGTTTTTTTATTATAAATCAAAAGAAAAACGACAAATGGAAAAAATAAGTTATGGAATCTCTACTATTCCCCTTCAAAACGAAGAGAATAAGCTTTGTATCATGAAAATCGGTTCATTGATTCAAAAGTTATAGCCGGTATACGTACGCACGCACATACATACAGACATGAAAATTTTTTTGCTCAAAAACAACAAATTTTAGTACTAAAAGTTAAAAAAAATATTTTTAAACATTTTTTGTTTCAACAAATTTTTTCACCATTACAAAGCTTCGTCTTTGAGAAAACAAAATAGCATTATAACAATCTAATCAATAACATCGGAAATGCTATGTAAACGTTAAAATGATATCTCTAGCTTATTACATGGCATAATACTCGACACATTCATTTGTTTGAAGTCAAAGCTATAGCATTGAGCTATGATTAGAGGTAAAACTATGATGTATAGGTAAGGTTGTGCGGCTGCATAAAATAGCAAGTGAGCTAATCCAGACAATCATTAATAACAATATTTTCATCTATTTGTATCAAGAACCGCAATGTCGACCCACATAGGCCATGCATGCTAAGCTGCGGGATTACATATTATTAAAGGTAGCACATGCGAGTGTCTATTTCGCTGCTACTCTTTGGGGGAAGCTTACATATTACCCATCTTGTTTTGCATAATACAAATGTTCATTTTCATTTGACGTTTGCCTTAAATTTACATTTATAAACATCGAGCAAATTAATTTCAAAACATTATCATGTGCGAATACTCTTATGAAAAAGATACATTATATACGCTGTTAATAATGGCAAAAATCGTAGAATTTCGAGTTAAGCAAAAAAAATGTATGAGAAGCAATGTAAGGAAAGACTTCGAAAGACCAAGAAGAGTAAAAAAGATTCAGGAAAAGAAAATAAAGAGTAAAAGGGTTGACGGGAAGAGTGAGCAACAGAAAAGAATAATATAGTGTTAGAGAGAAAAAGCGAAAAAGAGGTAAAAGGCTGAGAGAAAAGAGTCACTTTCTCGTTTCTCTTCTACTCTTGATAAATAATGGCTCCTCGCTAATACTGGGAATCTGTTCTCGATAAGTCCACGCGCCGCGTTTACAAATACTAATGTTCCTCGTTACACCGGATAATGTGTGAATCGTAAATGCACCACAAAAGGCCGATTATCTTTGATGCGTGACATTAGTCTTTGAAAAAGTAGTTGCCTTTTCTCACAAATAAAAGCTCAATGGCAAATTGATAGGGATAAATGAGTAAAAAGCAACGGAAAAGGTCAAAAAAAGGAAAAGTATTGATTGTAGTTTAAAATTCATTACATTATCTTAATGAATACTCTATAGATATTGAATTTTCTTACAAAATGAATGCACGCGCGCACCATGTAAGCGTATTATTGCGCAATTATTTAACCATCAATCCAGAATGAGCGAGGCGGAAAAATATTTGTGCTATTAATTTCTACTCACACGCAGTATAATCATGTTTTTGGTGAAAAAAGTGTGCAATACTGCCGGAGCTGCGCGTGAGCCGCTGCTTGCACGCACGCGTATTCACAGGCAACGAAGTGGGGCCTAAAGGGGCTTGCGGGAGCACGCAAAGAGAGAACTTGGCTGCGTTCCAGGCTGTGCGCGGCATTTTTCGACCGCATACGGAATTCAAATATTTCGAGGCTACCGGTCACGTGATACGAGATAATTCAACGGCCGCAAATACGGTTATGAAAATTCGTTTGCGGAGAGAGTCAGCCGGTGCGTTCGGCCGGCTGCAAAAACTTCGCGATATATTCGCTGATTTTAACGAATAGAAACTCATACCACTTTTTCCTATCTATTTCTGGGCCTTTTCCCATTCCTGCCAGTAATTCGATTGTCGGGCTATTCTTTTGAAAGAAAAAACTAATTTAGAATTTGAGTTTAGCCTGGTAAAATGAATCTTTAATTAGCTTATCTGAACGGAGGAATATTGTGGGTATCTTCGCATTTTCTAAGGATTTTTAAAAGAAACCTCCCTTTACCTTGGAATATTAAGACATTAGCTATCAAGAGTATTTAAAAGAGTAGAAAAAGTGCATTTCCATTCATAGCAACGCGCGTGGCCGTTCAAGGTGCCGAGAGGAAGAAATACACAAGCGTTTCTTTCTTTTGTATAAGCGGTACTTTCGCCTCGTGAAGCGACTTAGTTGATTAACCGAGTTCTCATGGTAATAGCACGTTGCGAGACGCGCAAATGCGCGGGGCAGTAAACCGTTTGCGCGAGAGCAAAAGGAGATTACAGACTTTACATTTTATGAACGAAGGGAGGCAAGTTGGTCGGTTTCATCTTCCGACGCTGCCCGCACGCCTGACCCCTTTTCAGGCTTGCCAGCATTTCGCCGTCGACATCTGCGCGCGAACCCAGGAAAAATAGAATTACGGCGGAATCAGTTATGAGGAAAGCCTTGAAAGAGCTTTGAATAGGAATCTGTTGTTTTCCTTTTAAAATTTCATGCACTTTTTATTGTCTCATAAATTCCCATGAGTTCTTACCCGCCGCGTGAATTTACGAATTCTACTCTAGTAAAAATTCTTTTATTTTCTTCTGTAATGCTAGTTATTGAAGAATTAATTCATACAATAACAGTGATTGAAAACACCCACTTTTCCACTTGAAATAGTAAAATTAAGTCAAGGAAGTGTAGCAAATTTTTGTAAAGGAAGTCAAAACTTATCGTTTTTTTCTACAGTATAATAATAAATGAATGAATTGATTTGTCCCTTTAAATGTATCTTCTGTTATTCAGAAAAAAAAATTTTAATGAAAGGTTATCGAAAAAAATGAATCGTAATGATAAAATGAAATTAAATATCAAACATAAAAAACAAGCTTATATTAAGACATAGTTAAGGATTTAATACTGAAAGGTAGTTGGACATAAATTAGTAAGTTTGTTGAAAAGTGTTTGTGTAGAATTTTAATTAAGCACGGAAATTGAAAGTGATTGTTGAACGTAGCAAAAGAGAAGATAGTAGTAAGAGAAGGACTGAAGATAGTCAAGTCTGCTACAATTTCCTCTTATGCAAATTACGCTTGGAATTCACTGGTGAATTTTCGTCTGCTTGGCACTGCACATAGAGCATGTACTGAATGAATGCACTTGTACGTTGGTATGAAGTTCTTAATTTTTAAATAAAACAGAAAGAGCTAAAGAAAAAGAAGCGTCGTGTTTCTATGTGTATACTTTTTTAATAATTGGATATTTTCTTAACGTATACTATGTAACATAAAATGTAATAGTCGATCCCAAAAGTTGTGACTAATTTAGGAAATTTTAGTTATGAAAATTTGTTAATTTGTTATTTTAACTAGTATTAATTGGAAACATATAATATAAATTACACTTTTGTAAAAAAAAAATATAAATAATAAAATTTAACAAATCTGCGCAGGTCATTTTAGTCATTGGCTCTTACTTTTTTAGCGATATTTGAACTAGCTACATTGTTTCTCAGAAATTTTTTTCCCTTTCTGAGGTCAAAATGATTTGAAATGTATATTAACTAGTATCTTAGTCTTATGTAAGCAGTATGATTAGGTTAAGATACGATATACAGGTTAGGTTAGTACACTAATAATCAATATATTTAGTTTTAAGTTTGTATAGTTGAAATACCAGCAGTAAGTTTATGTGCTCATTATGTAACAGATACCTATTTTTTAAACAAAAAAATAGTAAAAAGAAGCGATGAATTTCTATATAATTTTAACTATATATGATGTACAAACTATATTATAAAATATTAATCATGTTATCAATTTGCTTAAATATTGAAAAATTGCTATAAATTAAAAAAAACCTAACATACATCACACTAAAATTTGGTTTTGTATGTTAGGGCCATTTTGAAGAAGTTAAAAAAAGTTATTAACAATTTGAAAATTACGATCTAGTGATTTAACTTGAAGTTACCCACAACACGTATAGTCGTGTGTGTATATTTGGAGGTGGGGTATGGAATCATCGTATTTGGAAAGGGATGGACCTGCGTTAGGAGCAGTAAACCAGCCATGAAGGTAGAGAGAATACATCGCTAATATCGTCACGGTTAATAATGCGCCTTATTAATGTAGCAATGCGTTTACGCGCGTCAGAGACTGGGAATTCTCGGACCGCTGCGACTAACTCGGTTGAGCCCAAGTGGAAGTGTTTACGCAACGTGCACGTGTGTATTGGATATGGCCAAGTTAAACAGAGAAGGAGAGAGACCGTTGTGCGAAAACAGACCAAAGTTGGAGAGCTTCAAGCGGTTGTGGAAATGAGTACCTCTTTCAACCGCTTGATATTTCCTAATTTACACCACCAGATGACCCGCTGCTCTGACATACACAGCTTGTTTAATTACGTCATAACACAGCCTACTTTTTTACATTTTCCATCACTGTCGCATTTTCAGAATCGGGTTCTTTAGTAGACTAGCCCTGAATTAATAAACTCCACATTTGCGTTGTTACAATTTTAAAAAATGCTAAATGAATATTAATTCAACACTGAACGGAGAAAAAATTCTGATTACAAATTAAATTTTATGTTAAAAATTACTATAACGCTCTGCTAATAAAGCGGAAAATTTACGTTTTAGGAAATTTTATTATTTTTTACAGTAATTTTTACTTGTATTCTATACTAGAGATTAAAATGAAAATTCATAATGAAAAACATTTTTTTTTGCAACCTACATTATTGATCTTACTATTTTATAATAATCTAACGCCTCGCTCTTTACCACGCATCTTAGCACATAACAATATTTATTATATGTAAAATCATTAACTTGTCATCAATTAATAAGATTAGTTTTAAATTTTACATCTTACCGCTCATAATCATAATTTACCATGTTATCAAGTTTTCTGTTCGACTATAGTAATCAAGCAGTAGCTAAGCAATTGCTATTTTGTCTAATAATGTTAAGAAACAGATCACTCCTAAATAAAATATATTACAAGAAAATATAATGTAGCATAACTCTTTTAACTAATATTTTTGTGATATTTCGATAACATTCAGAACAATTTTCATTCACAATTTTTTATGCCATAAACAATAACTTATATTAAATTGAAAATATTTTTAGAAAGTTCAAATTTCCTTGTTCCGATATTCAAACACGAGAAAACCTAGAGTTTATTAATCAATCACATGCTACGAATACCGATATTCTCTCCCAAACTAATCATCTCTGCCTCCCATAGTATCGAACGCAAATTCTGCCCAAAAAGGAACATAGCTTCCTCTTTCTCTCTCTCTCTCTCTCTCTCTCTCTCTCTCTCTCTCTCTCTCTCTCTCTCTCTCTCTCTCTCTCTCTC
>JAYJLV010116376.1:0-10897 GCA_036873485.1 Torymus texanus | reverse complement strand
TATTATAGAAAAAAAATCAAAATAAAAAAGCCAATTAATAACTGATTCAATCGAGAACACCACCTATTGTGACCCATTTTCAAAACAAAATATAATCGACATTCGTGTATTATATACATATAGAAACAATGTAACTTCTAAGACGCATACAAGTAGAAAAAGCGCGGTACGGTAAAACACTTGTATTTAACAATTCCCAACCATCATCCATTAACGACTTGGCAAAACAAACTACACCCCAAAGTACACTCACCCACCTACAGTTCTTATCATACCCCACACACATATACATATACATATATCCCCTATATACCACCTCAAGAAGACAAATTCGATACAGCTGTCCCACTCCCCTCTTTCTACTTCCCCGTTAACCCCGTAATCTGCAATCAGCTTTCTCTCCCACCCTCCGTCATCTAAACCCTCCAGTAACAAACCATCTCTCGTTTCTTCCTACTTCAGAATTCTATCCTCGTTTCTATATACCAACAATAATCCACCCCGCGTGTTATATACCCTACCTCTCTCAAAATCTCTCCTCTATATATATATACACACCGCGCAGGCGCATACATACATCCATTATATACATACGCCTATGTGTGTATATGTATATATATACACATATATATCTATTTACCAAGCCGCCCGGTGGGAGAGGTCGACGGCTAGTAGTAAAAGTAGCAGAGCTCCAGCCAGGAGGCGTCCTTGTGCTACCGTCATCGTCGTCGTCGTCAGCAGCAGCTGCTGTAATAGCAGCAGCAGCCGCAGCAGCAGCAGCAGCAGCAGCAGCGGTAACAGCGCCGCGGCGTCACCAGATCTGGATCAAGGTCGTCGCCGTCGTCGACTTCTTGCCCGGCATTGAAGAGGAAGAGTAGTAGGAGGTGGTGGTGGTGGTAGTGGTGGTGGTAGTAGTGGTACTGTAGTTGCAACGACGGCGACCCGACAGCCCGGAGCTTGAAGCGTGCCAGTCAGCATCTCGCACTGTCGTATGGTATATATATACATATATACATCTATATTAAGAGTATAGGATATGTATATATGTAGGAGTTTAGAGGATGCGGATGGAAGGAGCAAGGGGGTGTACAGGTGGTGTAGTAGAAGGGTTACACGTTGCGCGCTTTGTTCTCTCTTTCTCTTGCGAGTGAGTGAGAGAACGAGAGAGTAAAGAGCTTGATTTATAGGCTCGTCGATCGATTTTGTTCGCGTAACGTGTTCTCTGATATCCAATTGGTATACTATGTTATATACATAAGGTAATATGTTTAAGATATATAGAAAAGCTTAAATCGCGTGTCTGCCAGAAACAATGGATAAATAGACTCGCTTGAATGGAACAAAAAAAAAAAAAAAGCTTTGATTTTTGGCATAAGTCCCATGATTTTCGAATTCATTGTCACATATAAATATATACGCGCTTATTGTACGCTTTTTTTTTAATAATTCGAAAATCAATGGTACATGGTATAATAGAGTATATATAACTGTGGAATGCATAAGATTCCAATTAAAAAAGAAGAAAAGTAGTAGTAGTAGTAAATAAACTTACCTATAACGGGTGATGACGAAGAGAATAATACATCGGCAGGATGACAGCGGGAGGCGGGCGATTCATCCCTGCCGCCCCGCTGACGACGACATCGGCTGTAGATGAGACCACCAACGTCTCGGCGTCTGCAACAGTAGTTGCACCCCGGTGGTGCCGTGCACACCATCCTCGCACTCTCTCTCTCTCTCTCTCTTTCTCTCTAACACTCTTGCTCTTTTTCTCTCTCTTTTTTTTTGTTTTAATCTTTCTATCTCTGTTTATATCTATTATATACAGGTATCTTTCTCCCTCACCCTTCTATCTCTATTTTTTGTTTTTTTCACCCTGGTTTACCAATTCCAATAATATAGACGATAGAACGAATACACGCACTATATATGGAACACAACTCACAACGCGACGACGACGACGACGACGACATCCTTTTTATCCTCGTCAACGGCCATTATATATGTATATAGCCATCCTGTACCGTATAGCACGGTTTAACATTTATATGCTACGACAACGACGATGATGTTGATAATAATGGGGATGACGATGAGGATGAGGATAATAACGACAACGACGTCGTCGACGACAACAAACGCGCGCGAGGGAGCAGCAGCAGCGGCAGCAACAGCAGCAGCATCCCTAGAAGAGGAGAGGAAGGACTCTGGTGCGGCGCGCGCGCGCGCGCCAACGATGTGGTATCAGACGCGCAAGCGCGAGAGTATAAGAGAGAGAGAGAGAGAGAGAGAGAAAGTAAGAGTGAGTGGTATAGGAATGAAGCGACATCTCGTTGCGCGCGATTGAGGGTTGCAGACGACGTGAGAGGGATGCTGATATTATACTGCTGTTGGATGGATGGATGGAAGTGTAAGAATGATTTTAGAAAGTAGGGGTTAAGGTGTATTTATAGTGAAATTGCAATTTTGAGGTGTGTGGTTATGTGTATGTGTTATATTTGCGGAAAGGAATTTTTGGGTTTTATTATAAGAGTGGAAGTGATAAAGGTTGGTATGGTGGGGATCGATGGCACCGATCGATTATGGAGAAAGAATGTTGAGGTGGATGGAAAAGGAGAGGGAAGAGGATCATGGGAATAGAGTGTCATATTGTATAGTTGATGACTGGTAAAGTTTTGTGTATTTAGTTTTGAAAATTACTTGGAATGTTTTGTTGTGGTTATTTTAATATTGTAACAGTAGTTATATGATATTGTAACAATGTTGGTTTAATATTTTGCAATATTGTTAAAGCATTGTTGTAAGATTATGCGTGTATTTGGGGTTTTATTTATATGCAGGCATTTTTTGCCGAGCAAATCACCTACATAAACCTTTTCTCCGTACCCGCTTTGGGTAACCATACATTTATTTTGAAACTTGCGAGTGAATATCCTTATTTACTCAGATCTCTATATGTCTCGGATACGGCGAGTACTTGAGGGTTTCATTATTACGGCAACTCCTCATTACATTTTGATATATTTATATGTAAATGAAATAATAATATAATAATTTTCTGTCACATTCCACAGACTTCAACACCGAAAACGTCTTGAAGTGATAACTGCGTTCTGTGCTGTTTTTTAACTACAATGATCGGCCGTTGTGCAGCTCCGTTACCCTTTCATAGTGTCAATCTTACATCAAACTTTAATGAAATAGTGCAAAATTATTAAGATTACAAAAAAATATAATCGGAAATCAGATAGTTATGAAAATATTTGATTTAATTTCAAACAGTCGCGACAGGATTTCCCTTGAATCTTCCTTTTTCCTCTCCAACCTCCCAGCCGTTTCAAGAACTTCAATACTTTTGAATTTAACTTCACCTAATTTCGTCGAACAAATGTAATATGCATCCCCATTCAATTAGATTGAAAAAATTCTTTCTTGAAAAAAATCGCTGCCTGTAACTTTCAGGCGAAAAATTCAGTCTGTCGTTTATACGGATGTTATATATATATATATGCGCGTAAACAACATTTTTTTCAAAAATTTGCCGAATACTTTTGCATAAAATCTCGAAGAGCGAATAAATTGCGAGAATTGAGTGCGTGGTAAGGTTGAAGTCTATACTGTCGGTATCCAGCGTCCGTGTTTAATGCACTTCAACGAATATAAATAAATGGCAGTGTAGTATAAAACCATTGTACAAATGCGGTTATTGGGCTGAAGATTTTTTTTCATTCCCCTGCCTTATTCGAACGATAAATATAAAATTTTTAACTCTCCACTTATATATTACCTAATTAACATAAAATAATATCACCACATCTCCAGGGGCTGTTGAAGACAAAACTTCTTTGCTTTTTACAATTTCCAAACCTCGTAATAGCGAATCATCGCAACCGTTATATATACATTTATCATTATCATTCTCAAACCAAGTGACGAAACTCTAAATAACGACGAACCTCAAAAACTAAATCAGGCCACTGTCGATCAAAGTTTAATTACCAAATCAATCTCACATCTCTATTATAACCAACGAACAATCGAATAAACCCCCTCACCCCCCCCCCTCCCTACCCGTATCGTACCCTAACCAACGCAACAATCACCGAAAAGTCAATGATTAATCACCTCCCCGCAAATTTCTCTGGATTCAAGCGTACATGGATATAACACGATACCCCATAATCACATCCCTCAACCTCATTCTGTGATCTTCTCTTACCCACTTCCTCTTCTCAAGCAAAATACAGAGGCATAAGCTCTTACCTCAAGATTCCTTGCTTGATATAGCCATCAGTGTCAATACACACACAGCAGCATTATTGTCGTTGGCAAGCTGAATATATATATACTACCGAAAGTCTGGAAACCTGAACTATACTGCGAATTCAATCTTCTTGTCTCAAGGCGATTTTATCTTTCTCTCTCTCTGTCTTGGCCTCCGAACGATGGACTTACGTCGCAGGCGTTGACTAATACCGTGTGTTCGTATACGATGGAAGGATGGAGGAGAGAATTGGACGATAAGTAATGTTAAGGTTAGGTGTGTTTTTACGTTTCAGGGATGGGGAGAAAAAAATCCTCGTAAACGATTTGTGAGGATTGATGGGATAAAGTGTGCGTGCTTTATAGGGTATCGATTGGAGAAGGATGGAGATTTTTTTTTAATTGTTGTAACAATAAGGTTCGACCACTTCGAGATGAAAATTAGTTTAGACAAAAGGATTATAATATAATGGAAGCGTAATGGAAAATTTTCGAAAAATCTCACTATACATTTATTGTTAAACCTTCCTCTATGTTATCGTATTTTTTTTTTTTTTTTTTATTTCTACAGCTAGTGTCAAATTTACAACGCTATATACATGATCATTCTGACAATAAACTGTATACAAGCTTTTCTCTCGCTGAAACATTAACTATAAACTCTCTCAAAATGAGGTAATCACCATTAAAACTAGAAAAATCAGCCTCTATACGCAAATGCTAACGAATGTACACATGTACACATATATAGTTTTCGGAATCTCGTAGTGAGCAAAGTCGCACGCGTTCACTTGTTCCCTCAGTTAGAAACTTCGATAAGGGGAGTTTTCGGAGTGAAATAATTTAGTCCTTAAGAGCGTGAAAAATGTGTGTAAAAGAGAGAGAGAGAGAGAGAGAGAGAGAGAGCGTCGTCGTGAGAACACAAATCTTCTAATATACGTTCAGAGACTATTTCAGTATATATTTTACATTATTTATAGATGTTCTATGATTTACGCAGTATATATACTAACGCGTGGACGGGGGAAGCGAAGGACATTACACGATTTCATGCATTCTGCCAGGATTTATAAATGATATATTTAATTCTATTGATTCCTGCGTGTCTCTTTGTTATTTATATGTATATTTACGCACGTATATGTATATAACGTACGTTTTGAAATATATAGCTATAACCTATACGTGAAAGTATTACAGATACAAAGACATTTCGAAGAGGATTATAACAAACGCGTATAATGTATGTTATCTCCGCATTCAAGTTATATTAATGGATTCAACTAGTTTCAATTCATACGGAGACGATGGAAGTGTGGGAGAGGATAGAAGGGGTGAGTTTGCTTTTCCGTTGGAGAACCGCTGCTGTCTGTCGAATTTGATTAACCACTGCTTCCAACTATTAATTGATTCACTGTCAGCTAGTTTCAAATTCATCCGGACCTCGCATCACCTTACTACATCTATATATATACTCCCGTACTCATGAAACACACCGTTACTTAAATAAACGTTCCACTACCACTTACATTCGTTTATAAATTATTATCCATTCTATCGTAGATTAGTCAGACGTCAATGTATGTATACCTATATATCTCTACATAGGCACACAAGAAAGAAAAGTATATGTGCTATCGTTACTGAACTTTGCATTCACCTCTCTTGACTCGAGCACTAACCATATGATTACGTGAATGTAACTCTGACGATGAAAGGGAAGAGGCATCGCTCGTGTTTAAATGAGCGATTCACGCGACGGTCATACTTCACACATTTACCCTCTTTCGTTTCTGTGTTTTTTTTTTTTTTTTTTTGGGCAACGAAAATGATAATTGTTGCGGTCGTTAGTTGGGTGTAACGATGCATTTTCACGTGTATAAGGGTATATATAAATGAGGGTAGAAAGGGAGAGTTTATCACCGTGGGTAATGATGCTGATTCGATGAATGGGGGCACGTATTCTTTCCGGTGATGGTGCTTCAGTTGAGGAGGACGAGGAAAGCGTATAAGTAGCGGAGTTTTTGAATAGAGTTTTTAAAGGATTTTTTTTTTATCGCGTTTTATATTCGGTATTTGGAAGATATATATTGAGGAGACTAGTTGGTAAGAGTATGTAAAGTGGTTTATTTTGAAAATAAAAAATAAATATACTTGGATTTTTCATGAATTTTGAGAAAAGAAGGGGAATACTCTCGATTTCTTCGAATGAATCGTAGTCAATGTATTTAATTGGTTACGTGATGTATGGGAAAAAATTATTGTGTGTGTGTGTATGAGAGATGTAATTAGCGTTATTGTTACTCTTACGAGTGCACAGTTAATGCAGAGGTACGCACATAGAAGGTGCGCTTATAAGTATATACCATATCTGCAACATATAGGGAAGAACTGTCAACTAGCGGCCACCCAGCGTCTTTCATCACCAGTGACAGATGGCCTTGGATGCGGTTGTCATTTTAAGAACCACGCAAAACTTACTTAACATTTTTTCGTAAGAAATTTTTAAATTAATATTATTCAACGTCATATAATTCTGTGATTTCCCGGAATAACTGAATAAGTTCATTTTTATAGTTTCTGAGAAAAACGGATTTTAATGTTCAAACTTATATGTAAGATCGGGAGAAAAGGGATGAATCGCGATACTTGACTAGTCAATTGATACATTCAAAACACATATATTTACATGCTGTAAAAACGAGTAACAGCTCAAACAAGTACGGACTTATCTGGTTATTCTGGTCAGAAAATTTGAAAAATGGACTTATCTGCGGTTACGTTTCGAGTGAATTGTAGCTTTACGGCAATATTTTTGCTACTACTGAAAGGGGTAAATGAAAAAGGTCTATTTGAAGATACAAAATCCAGGGTTATCTTGATTTTCAAAAAAAGTGGACTTATTCGGTTATTCCGTGAAGCGACATAATTCGATTCAAGGATCATTTTTATATTTTAAGAATCATAATAATGATATTTATAATAATAATAAAATTCATTAATATCAAAAGTTATGGCCAAAACAGTTATGGTAGTTGATACTAACAAAGTAAGTCTATAGTATTTACCACGGTATACATATAACTACATTTCATATGTAAGCATCATCATATATTATATCCAAATTATTTAACTAATATAAGCATTTTAATTGAAGTGACATACTATTTTTCATCGGTATATATATTTATAACTCATTATCGGTGCGATACCTATTCAGAGAACAAACGCATCGGTCAAAAGTAATCAGTAGGACGTAGAGTGACCGATTTTGATTTAGCAGATGTAATGGAAGTAGATATAGGTCAGGTCTAGTCAGACGTTGTCTCTGCGATGTCGCAAGTGTTGTATTACATTTCCTTGTATTTACTTGCAAATATATCCCTAAATCTATAAAGGCTTTGATCAAATAAAATGTGTAATTAAACATTGAAACCTGACTTGATTAAATTTCATCGAGTACTACGAAATTATCGCTTTTTCCTGTTATCGACAAAATTAACAATCGAAAGAAAAAGTATTTTATTCGATTCACTGAATTGCACGTCAAAAACGTTTTTTTTCTGAACAAAAAATTTGCGTGTTTCAGTTCTAATGTAATACTTAATTAAGCTTCTCGGTAAGTGCGAGTTTATTGCAATAGAAACACGCAGCGATTTCAATGCCTCAGACGACTTCTAAAGCTCGGTGAGAAGTAGTAGAACATTAAGTACTGGCGTGCTGATACAGTGATGCATTGAAATGACTTAAATTTATTTGACATAGTGTGATTAGAAAATGATTAAGCTTTGATAATGAAAATTCGATTTCATTATAAAGTAACTTTTAATTATTTCGGTAGAGTGGATGGATAGAAAGAAATCAGAACAAAAGGTATATATAACATTTTGACGTTGATGATCGTAACAATCGTACTAGTGAAAAAAAAACAACGATATTTTTTTACATTGTGAAATAAACGCTGCAGATGGAAGTGAAATTGCGTGTTATCGGTCGAAATATGACGATGCGATGAAAAAAAAAAGGGCGCGGATCGGCGCAAGTGATATTTTCACGCCTCGGTGAAACAAGCGAAGTGCGCAGTTAAATTTACACTTATGTTTCTACTTTTTTTTAACGATCTAACGATTTTCAAATCGTTATTCCCGTTTATGGTTTCATATTTCACATTATCGCAGTGAAAAAAATGGAAAAATCAAAGCGAGTGTTTCACGATTTTATGATTTTTCCTCAGATTTCTATACGTACAATCACTTCTACACTATATTTTTTATTTAAAAGATCAACATTTATTATAATCAATTCCACCAAATTCCTGACATACGAGCAACATACAAATTAAAAAAAGAAAAAGAAAATGACGCATCGACGATAATTAGCCAATTGCTCATAAATCCCGTCAGTTTATTCATTGGCTCGCCGTTTGACACCTGGTACTATATGTTTATCGCGTACTTCTTATCACCCCTCGTATATACACACACACACACGCATATACACCGGCTTCCAACCTCATATAAAAAGCCGCTAATGCACGGTGAATTACTATTAAACTATTTATTTAATTTTTACGTTCGCTGTAAAACAGCTCTGCTCTTGCCATTCAATTCGAGTCTTCGAGATGAAAGCTATTCACTTATGGATCTAACGAAATTGATAGACGGTTTATTCATTGTTCGTTATACTTTATCGATCGATTGTACAATGAGGTATCAATTGTAGATTTGTCCATGATGAATTTTTGAATTCGATTCTTGCGATTTAACATAAGACAATTGATACAATTTGGTAATGAATTGTACAGTTACAACGAAACTATATAATAAAGACAATTGATTATATTATATAGTTTCATTGATCAGATTTAATTTGTTCTATTTAACGAGGTATATCATGTTGAGGCAACTAATTTACTTCTATACACAATTCAGCGAAAATAAACACTCGACGAAGGATTAATTAAACCACAAAGATGGCATTACAAGAATATCAATAAAATATAATATACCCGAGAATATCGTTCGATTAATCGCCACTGCCGTCTCATACTCTCGCCTGCGTTTCATAGATTAGGCGGAATCAATTATATGTCATCCGATCGTATTGTAAAATATTTACAATGTACATTACATACCTACATTGCGTATCCCCATCAATTGGCGACTGCGCAAAGTTCGATAAAATCGTGAATTAATATTTATCGTAGATTAATTCGCTAATAATACGAGGAGTATGTATAAGCTACTTATACGTGATTCTGTGAAATTTTGTGTATATTTCGTATATATGTTGGTATGCCTGTATGGGAATTCAGCAAAGTATCGCTGCGGTATACATCGTTAATGATGAATATTTAGCGAGTTGATATCATTATAATGTAATAATGTTATTATGTAATTGATTTTTCGAATTTTCCCATTGACTGTAATATAATCGGTTACTATTTCTAAAGGGACATTATTATATGTTTGGGATAAAAAAAAATGCAAATTTATATATTGGAATAAATCACTATACAATAAAACACAAACGGTCAATAACGTAAAATTTGTTATTACTAATTATATATATACGCGTAAAGGCATTATTAATATTGCGGCTACCGTTAATATAATTGCAATAAACGACACAACAATCGTCATTATTTTGAAATTAATTAAACCAGCCTATTATTTATAACGTACAAATATACATATAAATCATCAAAATAACCCACTTTCTTTTTATTTTTTTTCTAACAAGTATAATTAATCACGTAGCAACCTTACCGTTGAAAAAAAGCCATGTATATATATATATATATATACACACACACACACATAACTGGTATACCAACATCTCGGTTCAGCTTTGAGCCATCGTTGCGCGTCAATTTATCAAAGCCAACTGCGCGCTTGCCCGTGTTTCTAGCTTTGTGCCCGTCGCAAGTCTTCCCCTAAAGACTCTGCACTCGTCCACGTAAAAAATTATATGTTACCCATCTACGAGGTCACGTAGTACCGTAGGTGTTAAAGCTTTTACCGTGTGAAATTTCCCACGTTATATATATACGCTTGTAAATAGCTGCCACACCGACATAAATAAAAGTTTAATCTGTACGTTTCGGAATGGTGAGCTCAGTGGTTGGTTTATATAGGAAGGTGCTTTATTATGTGGAATATGCGCGGTACAACGCTGAGAAGTTTATAAAATTGTTGTTATTTTGGTGGGAAACTTTTTATAAATATATATTGATACAACATTGATAAATAATGTATATAAATTATTAAATTATTCAGCGATAAATCGTCGAGTTTGAGAAAAAAAAAGTATGTCAAATTTGCCAAATTATATGAATATCCTGCAGCGTTTACATTCTACGTTCACGTTAAGTACTGAGCAGTTACGCCATGCGTTAAATTTTATTAAAAGTATACATATACACTTACGAAACTGTGTATATCATATATTCTAAGCAACCAAACCGTGATACTTGCGAAACAATCGCAAAATTCAATGTATATCTACCAATACCAAACCATGGGTTTCGAAACTCTCTCTAACAGTTCAGCCAACCCGACAACCTACAACTCTCTCTCTCTCTCTCTCTCTCTCTCTCTCTCTCTCACACAAAGCCCGCAGGGGATAATCCGCT
>JAYJLV010116365.1:0-10897 GCA_036873485.1 Torymus texanus | reverse complement strand
TTTACGGCAATTGGTCGATTAAATATAGTATCACCTAAAGATAGTGAAAGATTTTTTCTAAAATTATTATTAAACCGGTAAAAGAAAGGATGCCCCGCGTGACCTATGCTGCAATTAGGATCAGCTATCAGCAGCAGAAAAGCCGACAACCTTCATCAAACCCAAGAGTTCGCAGGTGAGCATGCGTGCGTCGCTCTCGCAACGACGCACGCCTAATACACCTACTCCCACCATCGTGCACCTCTTGGTGCGTCGACGCCTGCTGCCAAATTCCCCACGCGCAACAGTAGCACGCGTATGTCTGCGAGACAGGCAGCCAGAGCACAGGGGCCACAGAGAGGCGCCGAGCGGATCAACTATCCGCAGGCGCTCGAGTCAGTGCCGCGAGACAGTGCTGGGCGGGACACTGTCGCAAAGGCGCTCTCGAAAAGCAACATAGTTTTATTGAAGACTGATCGTGAAGAGCCGAAAAAAGACTTTACCATGAAGCTGAGCACGTCTAATGTGCAAAATACTACCACCATCCAGTTACTGCCCCCACTGCTTGGGGATGTAAACCTGAATGGTGTGAAAAATATCCTTACTCCGGTAAGCACTTCGGAGCTCTTGTTTCAGAGATTTGACATGCTCGAGAAGCAGCTAGCCGTGCTTAAGCTCCACGAGAATTGGAGCCCTCTAGGGCACAGTGTCACTAATGCACGTCTTGGTGCAATTATTACCAACAACACGGAGCTATGCGTGCGGGTCTCTGCTCTTGAGGAGCAAATAGGTAAGCAAAATTTATTATTGCATGGTTTGCATGCTAAAAACAAGCTGCGTCTCCAGTGCAATTCATCAATTAAGGAAAAGTTAGATAAGAGGTATTATAATACTGAAAGCCTCCAACGTGCTTGCTGGAAATCTAATGTTGGCAATGGAGACGGCGTAGAGTAGGATTAACGCGGGAGTTGCCACGTCAAAGTATGTAGACAGGAAAAGCTAAACTTTAAGCATTGTTTTGTTAAAAAATATGAATTATTTAGGAAATTACAAGTGATCAAAGATATTGAAAAAAATAGAAAATATTTGCTTTCTTTTTAAGTGATTTTATGCATCCCTTTTTAACAATTTTGTTATGCTATCCTTGATTGCTTTTAATTTTTGAAAAAAAGTATATATAATTTTTTAAGAATTAAGTAAAATTATAAGTTAAACAATTTTGAATAATTATGGTTTGCGGTAGGTGAATTCAATTTTTAGTAATTTCTAGAAGCATAAATAGAAAATATACACAATTTTGGCTTACAAATGTATATTTCATAGCAAAAGATATTATTACATGGTCGCTGCATGAGGGGTGGATCGGTAAGCCCAAGTGTTTGGAAATCACGCAATGTCGCAATACTCTATATAGTAGAGCGACACTGCTGCCAACAATATTTTTTAATTTAAATATATGTCCAATTGCATCGAATACTTTAAAAAGACTGTCAAAAACTAGTTTGTGCTACTACTATACAGAAGAGATAAGCATGACTAATATCTGCATATAGAGTATTCAATCAATATTTTAAGAAGTATCTTACTTGTCTATGATGAATTTCATGCAGGTACAATGTAGATAAAGACATGTCAACAGTTGTTAATTCTAAAGGAACAGCAGCTTCAATATCCATATCCTGATGTATGGAATCCAGGATTGATGTAACCAAAGATTGAGTAGGTGTTGCAGTGGCTTGTTGTAAACCATGGAGTAATCCTCTTTCTCCAACATGTAAAGGACCCTCTGCTTTACTGACATTACATCGGACAGTTTTCGGTACCTCTGTTCTTTCAATATTGAAATTTATACTTCTAGAATAATTTTGTCTGTCAACAAAAACATTTGAAGAAATATCTGCCCTTTGTTGATTGCGATCACTAAAAGCATTACTTGCACTTGCTATACTTGTTTGATTAATTATTGAACTTTGAAGGATGTTATTTGTTACACCATTGTACTGGAAAGAATCACATTTTTATTGGATTAGTAACATATATTATATAATTATTATTCTAATGTATGGTATATTACGTATATTATCATAAAAAACCAACCTCAGAAGCAAGACTATTTAGGCTAGCATATAGGGGATTAGCGTCAACAAAACATCCATTTGCAACTTCTTTTTTTGCTCTTTCTCGTAAAGCAATAACAAAGTTTTCTGCAGAGCTAGGTGGCTTCCACTCCGGATTTGTAAGAGTAAAATGTATCAAAGATAATTCTGTCTTACCATCTTCAGCCTGAGTATACTGATTCGATATTAACAAAATGGCTTTCTCTTTTTTCTTAAATTCTAGATTTTTGTTCTCATTGACTTGGTTTTCTGTAATCTTTTGACTTTGAGAAATCGTTTGCCACATCGGATTACCATGTCTTTTAACATCCATTTGAGCAAAGCTACATACGTCTCCTACACCAGTAACTTCGATAGTAAAGTTTCGGAAGAAATCAACAATGTCCAACGCTCTATATCTTAAATGAAATATTAAAATGTATGGGGTCATGAGAGGTGATACAAGCTCTTCTAGAAGATGCACTGCTTTATATTGAAAAAGTTGAGCCACTTGCGCTCTAGTAACTTGGGTGTGAGCCTGATTTCGCCAGCTATCTGGTCTGTAATGTGTGTGTGCAAGAACAGCTGTAAGTAAACTCTCAGGACACCAAACGAGATTTTCATCAGGAATTAATGTTCTAGAAATGGCGATTATACTTCCTAATAGCGTTGATATCATCAAAACATGCTCGACGCTCAAAAAATCTTCATCATACAAAGCAAGTATTACAAAAACGGCCAGTATGCTACCTGCCAAAAATGCTACATTTTTTGCTAATACAGTAACAATTGCTGATGTAAACATATTCATATATTTTGCAGCAGGCCTATACGCTCGATTCAATCGCGCGTTTAATTCATGATCTAATTCATTGAAATGACGCAAGTACAATTTTCCGTACGAAGACCATGTTCGCGTTCCTAAAGATCCAGGTTCACGTTTCAGCATCTGTAAAAGTATTCAAGTTTTACTATTATATGTTGGCAATGTTTACTAATAGAATATATAAAAGAATATTTAAGAACTGAACGCACGTAACCCCGTTTATTCATAAAAAATAACTTTACATATTTTGGCGTCCATAAGATAGACAAATATCTGTTTGAATTTTAAAAAATACATAAAATTTTATAAATGAAAGACACAGACGTTGTATGACCGTGATATTAATAAATAATATGTCCATTAAAAATAGTCATAAAATATCATATTTACAGTAATACTTAAAAAAGTGATACAAAATAATCAGAAATACTTATTTAAACGTTTACCAGTGCCTTACAATGTCATGAAATTTTTCCAATTTAAGTAACAAAATAAAAATGTCGATAAACCTGTCAGTAGATAGGCAAGGCCAATATGCCTCCTGCCACTACTTGCCCAACTGCTTAGAAAAGCGCTTGGATTAGTTCAAACGGTAAAAGTTAGAGGTAAATCATAGAACCTTCTACAAAATTAGGAGGGGTTCTATTCCATCACCCATCTCACCTACAGATGAAGTCATCGACTATTCCAGAATCGTCTGGAATATTTCATAATGTCGTACTATCATCGATCGCACACACACATGCACACTCACATATATACATACACATGCACGAACATGACCGTTATACACCTTCTCCGAAATTTGTATTCATTATCGCATCGCTTTTTTATAGCGATGCTTGTAGGCATCTTATCACCTGCGATTCTCAGAACTTAAGATTATTAAATGGCCCTCTACCTATGCACACACTTTCATTGTACTAATGAATAATAAATTGATAAATTATTTTCCACAGTAATTTTCATACAATGTACTCTTTTACCAAACTGTTATACTTATGTACTTTTACCACCTGTATTCATTTAGCAAACACAAGTCACGAATCAGACTTTTGTGTAGCTATTCTGAAGGGTGTCTACCACCTTTAAATTTTTCTTTTAAAAGGGGCCTGCAAAAAATTAATTTGGATTACTACTAATATGTACAAGTATTACGTTTTAGAAGGGTTTGGATTTTCCGGGCCGTTCCAATACTAGAACGCTGCAATGAATTACGAGTATATCCGAATGTGTGTATATATATATATATATATATATGTTTATTGAAATACTTATTAAGTGAGTGAGAGAAATCGATTAACTGCGCGACGCGACGCGGATGCGCGGTTCCTGGTCTCATCCGTGGTACTCTGCATTGAATATCAATGCCTCGTTTATGTATATGCGTCTCTGCCCGTCTTGAGTGGGGATGGACACGCAGATATTTATTGATATTAATTGCAAAATTCAGCATCCACCTCAGCTCTTTTCCAATGGCCCAGGTTCTGAAAAGTTCGACGCCTCATGGAGTGCTGAGTTTGGTTTGTGTCTTGCCACACTTCCATGTTTTCCTAAGTATTGGCTCATCGCTTGGGTCCTATTTTGGCGGCCGTTGTCCCGCGTGAGTTGCTGACTCGCAACTGCATACTCAGGCTCGTAGGTGCTTCTACTCGTAACACATCTGAAGGTTGCAACATCGACCTTCTGGGCGATGCGAACGAAAGTCCAAAAAAAATTTCTTCTTCTGTAGGACCCTCCACCTCATTGAGTCATTATAGAGGCTGGTTCCCATGGTTTATCCACTTCCTATTGAAGTGTTCTGTTTAAGGTTAGCCTCATCGAGCGGTATCTGAAGCAATCTGTCTAAGTAGATGGTAGGGTTGGCTACAACTTGCGATTTGGGAGCATTTACAAAAACATTTTGCTATGGTCTTAGTATTTTTTTGATAAATGTGTAAGTATTTGGAGAATTTTTGAATATATTAATTTTTATTAATTTATCAATGTTATTCTGTAGTACTAATCATGCCTTACATAATCCATATTAAATTATCTGAATATAACTTTTCTTCTTGAAGAGATATTAAATTAAAATATTCAGTTAATGTATCTCAAAGAAGAAACAATCACCGTGAAATAATTAAAAATTTAATTTAATATATCTTTAAGAAGAAAAGTTATATACAGATAATTTAAAATGGATCATGTAGGGCATGATTAGTACTACACAATAACATTGATAAATTTATAAAAAATAATATATTTGACCTTGAAATTGACACACCCTGAAATTTTTAGAGTTATAGGTATCTCAAAATCCTGAGGTGATAGACTAAAATTAAGATCATATTTGAGATCAGCACATCAAAATACATAAGGATATGATAGTCAGTGTTCTGGACCAGACCACTTTCTTTTTTATGTGTGGCTGTGTTATTAATCATGCGAGATTAACTATTATCCCAATTTGACCCCCTTATGTACGTATATTCGTAATTGCTATAGAACAGGTGTAGCTGGTCTGCGGAGGTGTAGTATCGTACGTAAATGACTGCTCGCCAGTGCTCGACGATGTAGTCGATGCGCGATGGTCTCAGCGTTCCCATGTATACGTGACTATAGGAACTCACCACTTTTGCTCCTAGACTATTTCTCTCAGAAGGGAGCTCTTGTGTGAGTGTGTCTGTGTTATGTAAAATGTTATGTTAAACGTAGCTGACAATTTGACGCCGTGTCCATGAAAACTGAAGTTCTTGTTGTTCGTGACTACGTGATGATAACCTCGTTGGAGTTTTGTATGAGGCCGTTTATTTTTCTTTTGAGGAAAGAAAGGAAAATTGGTGTTATTAGCCTCGCAGAACTAGCGAGTAGAAGCAATTTCTTGGCTACTTTGGGGTAGCAGTTAATCTTAGATAAGAAAAATTTTTTTCCTACATCTATTACTTCCCTTTCTTGTTGAATCTGATACTTTGTTTCTATTTATAGTTTCAGGTGCAGTACATGGTGTGGCAGTGTATTCGCCACAGATCTGGTGTTTTTTGCTTTTTGGACATTGTTAAGTAGTGGCAAGCTCATGTACGTAAGCTGTCTATTTGTTTGTGGCTTTCATTCCCTTATAACGACTGTTGATACCTTGTTTTCTCATACTTGTTGTGCTTACATAAAATTTTTTTCGTAATTTACTATATATCATGTTTCTTTATTGTTCTTTTATGTTTCAGATACGTCTCCAGGTCCCTTTAAGTGTTCATTGGCCTTACTATCCATGAAATTCTTGTTTTATTTATAGTGAGTATGCTTTCTTTTACTCATTTTTTTGTTATACGAAAAATATATCTTTAAGTGATAGAAAAAAGAATTTTTGGAAAATTTATGAAAATTCAAGCCGATGCAAGCAGATTAGATTTCTTGTGTGAAGCACGCTGCACGGTGCAAGAATAGAGAACGTGGCAGAATTTGAGGTTATACATGCTGTATATGGACACTAAAGGAAAAGGGAAAACCAAAGCAGAAGTAATACTAGATGACATTGAAAGTGAAAGCGAAGAAATAATTGAGGAAAAGATTGCTGAAAAACGTTTTGTCAAAATAGTGCAGAAAATAATTAAGCTAAATAAAGTAATAAGAGTGTACGAAGACATTAAATATAAAAAAATCAAGATGGCTAAGCAAGCAAAAATTGAAGATATAGTAATTCCCATTTTTGATAGTGCGAATTATACAAGTTGGAAATTTTGAGTAATGAGTTTATTAGACAATAAAGAATGCAAAGTTCAAGCCGAAAGAGAACGGGCTGAGACAGATAAAGCAGATGAATGAAAGAAAAAGGATTTAAAAGCAAGAAATATATTAATCAGCACTATTTCAGATAAGCAATTAGAATATGTTTGTGAGTGCAAATCAGCTTATGAAATGATTGCGAATTTGGATATGCCGAGCAAAAATTAAAGATATTAAATTAAAGAATTATGAAGATGTTGAAGAATTCTTCGTAGAATTTGTGAAAGCGGTGAACGAATATAAAGCAGCCGGAGGAAAGATAGATGAAACTGAAAAAAATGCGATATTTAATCAAAGCATTACCAGCAAGTTACAGTTATATTAGTGACTTTATCGACGTCATTCCAGAGAGAGAAAGGACAGTAGATTATGTAAAATCAAAAATCAAAGAAAAGAATTTAGTTAAAAATAATTAAGAAAAGAAGAGTAATGTAAGCACGTTCTTAACGAAGGCAAATGGACAGGGCTTTACTTGCGGCAAAGGCGGACATTATCAAAAGAAATGTTAGAAAGGCCAACAAGGAGGCAGAGGCAGGAGTGCTCAATCATCGAGAGGACAACGTGGAAACTAACGAGGCTACAATCGAGGCAGAGGACGCGGACGCAGTTCAAATCAAAACAAGTCAACGGACGAGCAGCAGGGTTCATCATCCGAGACGTGGTCAACACAAGTATGCGGCCCAGAAGCAAAGGACATAACAGGTTATAGCGTGAATAAAAAATGCGAAGGTAACGAAATTAATTGGTTGTTGGATAGTGGTTGTACAGACCATATTATTAAAAGCGATAAATATTTTGAGAAGTATACAGTTTTAAAAGATCCGGTAAATGTAAAATTACCAGACGGTAAATTGTTAAAAGCGACGAAAATCGGTAATATGAAAATTAAAGTTAAAAATTATTATAATGAAAAACAAATTGATTTGAGTAATCCATATTATGTACAAGGAATTAAGCACAATTTATTAAGCTTTTTCAGAATATCTAAAAATGCTACAATAACTGCACGAGACAGTAATGCTAAAATTTACAATAAATCGGGAGAATTAGTAGCTATTGAAAATAAAATTGACAATTTGTATTCTTTGAAAAGTTATGCATTCACGAATAAAAATAAAGATAAATATGTAAATTTAGTAAGATTATCAGATAAAGAAAAATGGCATAGAGCATTTGGCCATGTAAATTTTAATTATTTGAATAAAATAGTAAATAATAAAATAGTTGAAGGTTTACCAGATAAGTTAGAAAACATAGATATGAGATGTGCAAATTGTATACAATGTAAAATGGTTAATATACCGTTTGAAAATAATCGAACAAAATGAAAGAAATCCTAGAGTTAATACACACTGATTTAAATGGTCCAAATAGTACTACTGGCTATGATGGAGAAAAATATTTTCTTACATTTATTGATGATTATAGTAAATGTACTAGAATCTTTTGCATTAAGAATAAGTCAGAAACTGCAAGTTGGTTTATTGAATTCGTAAATTTAGTAGAAAATAAATTTAATAAGAGAATTAAAAAGGTGCAATGTGATAACGGTAAAGAGTATCTAAATCGCGAAATTTATGATTTTGTAAAATTAAAAGGAATAGAATTATTGGCATGTCCACCGTACGTCCACGAATTAAATGGGAAAGCCAAGAGATGTAATAGATCAGCAATGGATATAGGTAGATGCTTAATGAGGGAAGCAAAAATTAATAGAAGATATTGGCCGGAAATAATGAAAACGGTAGCTTATTTTAAAAATCGAACAATTGCAAATACGTCAGAGAATAAACTCCTGAAATATTTTTCCGGATAAAGCCAAATGTTAAAAATTTAAAAATTTACGGAAGTAGAGTCTTCGTTAGAGTTCCGGAAGCTCTAAGGAAAAGTAAGTGGGATAATAAAGCACAACTAGGTGTATTAGTAGGATACGTTGAAAACGATTATAATGTCTCAGTTAATAATAAAGTAATTACTGCAAGGCATGTTGATGTAATAGAAGATAGTACACTGATAGAATTTTTCCGTAGAAATTACCGTGAAATTCATGGTAATCGAGGAACATGTCCAGATTCCAATAATTGTTACCGTGAATCACGGTAAAACTTACCTATTTGTCGGTAATTTTTACCGTGACGATACAGTAAAAATTACCACGATTCACGGTAAAAATGATTGGAGTATCACATGTTCGTCGATTACTATGAATTTCACGGTAATTTTTACGGGAAAATTCTATCCGTGTATAAAGTTAATCTGTTTAGAAAACGAAAATAGTGATTCTGAAATTAACGTAGAATTAAACGAAACGAACAACAGCGATTCTGAATATCCTTCTCCCTCTACTGCGAGCTTCGAGGAAAGTAGAGGAGAACAAATTGAATTAGTCGATGCGACTAATAATAATGTGAACGATAACGAATCTGATAACGAAGACAACGAAAATAGAGTTAGACTAACAATACCGCGAGAATCTCAAAGAAAGAAAAGTCCAGTAAATAGATACGGAAATCCAGTTACTCACTTTATTTATGTAAATTATATTGATGCAAATGTACCAAATAAATTCGAGGAGGCGATAAACTCCAGCGAATATAAACAATGGCAAATAGCAATGGATTCCCAGATAAATACTTTAAAGAAAAATCACACATGGCAAATTGTCGAAGACCATAAAAAGGTCATTGATGTTAATGGTTTTATAAAAAGAAAAATAACAATACTTATAGAGCGAGATTAGTTGTAAGAGGATTCCAACAAAAAGAATAGGTTGAAAATGTTTATTCACCTATAGGTAAAATGCAAACGTTGAAAATTTTGTCTTACAGTTGTAAAAATAATTTGTTTATAGAACAAATGGATGTTGAAACGGCATTTTTAAACGGCATTGTAAAATCAGAAGTGTACATTAATAAACCAAAAGGTTATAAAACTGGAGACAATAAAGTTTGCAAATTGCAAAAGGCTCTCTATGGTCTTGGAGAAAGTCCTAGAGCATGGTACGATTGTTTCAACGAATATGTCGAGAAATTAAATTTTGTAAGAAGTAAGTATGATGACTGTCTATATGTAAATAATACAAGCAAAGACTCAATATATATACTAGTCTTTGTAGATGATCTCTTAATTTGTTGTAAAGATAAAAATAAAATAAATGAAGTAAACGCTAGTCTGATGAAAAGATTTGCAATGAAGGATTTAGGCAAAATTAGTCAATACATCGGTATTGATATTGATTACAGTGATGATAGAAGTAAAATGACCTTAAGTCAAACCAAATATATCGAATCATTGGTTGTAAAATACAAGCTTGAAAATGCAAAATTATACGATACTCCAATGGAGACTAATTTAAAATTAGAACAAGCTAGTGAAATTGATGAAACAATAAAATATAGAAATCTAATAGGCGAATTATTATATATTAGTACAGGCACGAGGCCAGATATAGCATACAGTGTTAATTGTTTAAGTCGTTACCAAAGTTGTTTTGACCAAAGACACTTTAAATATGCAATGAGAATTTTGAAATACTTATTTAAGATGAAAGACTTAAACCTAACGTACTACGATAATGCAAATAGCGAAGTATTAGATTGTATGGTAGACTCCGATTGTGCAGGAGATAATGTAGATAGATAATCGATAACAGGTTTTGTAATTAGACTATATGGAAATTTAATTTTTTGGAAGACGCATAAACAAAGAACAGTAACAAAATGTTCTACTTTTGCGGAATATACTGCTATGTCTGAAGCAGTGACAGAAATCTTGTTCATTAGAAATTTATTATGCGATTCATTTAATGTAAACTTAGATAATCCTATGAAAATGTACGAGGACAACTCAGGAGCTATTGCAATTGCAAAATTCGGTATCTTTACAAAAAATTCAAAGCATATTGAAGGGCAGTATCATTACATTAATGAAAACTATGAAAATGGAATAATCGATATTATAAAAATAGACTCACAATTTAAGTCTAGATAAAACAAAATTTCTGAAAAATAGAAAAGCGTTGAGACTGATTTGAAGGGTACAGATAAAATATGGTAATAAAATTGAAAGTCATTGTATTTAAGAAAATTGATATGTAAAAGTCAAGATTATAAATTTAAGGAGGCGTGTTGGAAATGATAGTAAATATATAATCTTGACTATATACTATAACGGGCGCATAGAAGAGACCTGTATTACCGGCAGGACGACATTAGAAGGGATAGAAGCACACAGA
>JAYJLV010116354.1:0-10898 GCA_036873485.1 Torymus texanus | reverse complement strand
CATATTAGAAAGTCTCGTACACCTTTCGTGTGAAGCGGCTTGATGATCTGTCGTCGTAGAAAAGAAAAAAGGGTCTGACTACCTCGCACTGGTCTTGGTAACGTCGCATGACGCGACAGGTATCTCAAAATCCTGAGGTGATAGGCCAAAATTGAGGTCATATTTGAGATCAGCGCATCTAAATTTATAAGGATATGATGACATGTCTTCTGGAACAGACCACTTTTTATTTTTTTTGTGCCTGTGTAATTTAAATTGTCATAATTCACAAGTAGGTCATTTTTCTCGCATTTGAAAAACGCTGACTACCGTGACTTCGCTTACGATATCCTAGTCGTCTTGAGGTAAGGTACGTGCCGCCGTGTGTTGAAATTGTATCTTAAATTTTGAACTTCTGAAGAATGCTGACATCGGATTCCATCGGCAACAATGACCTTCTCACGCTGTGACGCTCGGATTCCATCATATTTCGTTATTGTATACATTGTGCTTTTACTCCGGAAAATCACTGATGTAATTGTATATAAATTCATTGATTATACGTCACAAGACGTAGTAGTATAGAGTATAAAGCTAATTAAGAATTATATATAACTTTTAATTAATAATTCATTTATAAAGTATAAAAATTATAAAACAATGTTTTACATATTATTTAATAATATCATTTCATTTTTTAATTTAACTCAACATAAATCAAATAAGACTTGCTTTTTAGGCTCAAAAACCCAAAAGATCAATATCGTATCTCTGAGAATTTTCCATATTTTTTATGATTTAAAATAGATGTTTTTCTCCTTTTCAAGGTAAAAGAATTCTAGATACCTTTGAAAATGGGCAAAAATAAAAAAAAGCATTGCATGTTAGAGTTTATGGAGCATCTCAGTAATTACTAAACCTAACTGTGTTAAATCTCGTTTGAAGATCTTGAGAAAACGAAATATTTCTTTTCGTACCTTAAAAAAGATAAAAAGTTCGTTTTTTGTCAACCATTTTAAAATGGGTTGAAACAGTTAAAAGTAGGCTATTTTTGGACCTCTAAATGCAGATATCTCGGCTTCTAAAGCACTTACATAGCTTATATTTGGTACAGAATTTTATTTTGAATAATACATAAACCTATCTTAACGAGAGCAAAATTTTCAGACCACCCTCTTTAAGTTTTTTAAAAGATGCTGGTCTGACCCATATATATATATGTAAATGGCACAGATATTCGTGTATGATTGTATGCGTGCATGTACAAACTATACGTGTTAATCCATTAATAAACATTCTAAAATTTTAGAATAAATATTTTTTCTAAAATACAAGTTTTTTTATCAATTTAATTAACATAAACCGAATATACTGAAATATTAATATTTCAAGTATGACAGAATTAGCAAAAAAAAAATTTGTTCATTAGTGAATATTCAAATCGAAAAATTTATGTGAAAAAATTGATTAATTAATATTTCTGTGAAAAGGTGCGACAATTAAGGCATTCACGAAGAGTCCAAACCCAACTATTATTACATCGGGACTGCGACGACGAAACTGAACTTGAAGACGAGAGTAATAAGGACGACGAGGACTACCAGGAAAAAGACAACAATATGGCACGTCAACGGCATATGTACGAGACAGCATTTGATTGCAAGGTCAGTAGATCGGACGACGATCTTGATGATCTTGATCGGATAACAAATCATCCAGTTTTAATTTCTCAAGTGAGTACCTTTTGATGTAACAATAATATTTTCGATATTTCCTTTTATAACTGAAATCCTAACGCAACAATCTTGTAATAAGAAATTATTAAAAAAGCAATAAAACATATCTTAGCGAATCCATTTCCAATGGATGGAGCAGTCGCACAGATTTTGTTGAAATTTTATTTTCGCAAATGCGAAAATTTATTTACTCCGTTTTGTTTTTTCACATCCTCCATGTTATTTGCATCAAAATAAAAAAAATGCGTAAGTTATGCAGCTTTTAGTAGAAAATTCGTGATTTAAAAACTGCTACTTTCTTAAAATTACTTTTTTTATCACTGAAAATTTACATGCGGCTAGAGGGTATAAATACCTATTAAACCATGTATATTAGATCTCTCTCTCTTTTAAGAGAACGAGAATAATATAAAAGTTTAAATTTTTCTTGCACCTTATGTTCATAGGCAATATCTAGTCATTATAAATAGACTTGTATACATACGCTATCAGTGTATATGGCTGATTCTCTGTCAAATCGAGAGGTCAAAAAATGTATTTGCTTCAAACTTCGTGAAGAAGTTCTATTTTGTGTACCGGATGCTGGTGAATTTTTACAGATTTCTCAAAATGTTTTAAAAATGTCTCATCGAAGTTCACCATTTTAGCAGTTTTGGAACTTTTTGCCGATTTTCATTAATTAAAAAATAAAAATTTAGAAAATTAAAAGTCCGATCTGAGCTATCGTAATGATAATCGATCGTTTTTGAATCTAAAAAAATTCATCCAGTTTTTGATTTTTTTAAAAACGTCTTACATAGATCTGAAAAAATATAGTTAAATTCTACGGAAAATAACAAGAAAAAAGTGTATGTAAGCTATCTCAGATTTATGCTTCGTTTCTGAGCTAAAAATCCGTTAATATTGAAAAAATTAATGATGATTTTCATCTCAGAACTCAGCATTTAGAATAATTTTTAGCCAAAAAATGAAGCAGAAATCCAAAATATCACACTTTTCTTGTAATTTTTCGTAGAATTTAACTATATTTTTTATAGACCCGTGTAAGTCTTTAATATCAATACAAAAATATCTTCATCAATTTCGTGGTGGCAATATGAGGATCAAACTTTCCATTTACTAAATTTTAACGTTGAATCCTATTTTAGGCTTTAAAAATATTTGTATTGAAAAATTGAGAAAATTTTACAAAACAAAAACTATTGTTGTATCTATTATAAAAAATGCTTCCATGGGGAGTTATAAATTAATCAAAATCGGCAATAAAATGCAAAAAATGTTAAAATTGTCAACTTTCACATGAGACAGTTCGAAAACATTAAATTTATAAGTTCTGAACATTTAAGATACTATTCACGAGTTAATGTATTTTTATATTTACATGCTAGATGGCAGGCATTAAGCTTATCTCATGACAACAACAGTAGGCATTAGGCGTGTGTCTCTGCGGATGGTATTTATTGAATTATTTAAATTTGAATTAAAAATTATTAATTATATTATTTTTTATTTTTTTTTATTGTAATATATATACAATGTATTACGAGGGCAATAAAATGTAAACTTACAAAAAACCAAACTTAAAACTAAAATATACATGTAAATAATGGAACAGTTCACGGAAGGTTTATTTTTATAATTGTTTTTTTTTTTACTCTCCATTACCGCCGCAGCCTTTAGGCCCAGCTGGCGGGGGTCTTCCACCACCTGGATGTGGAAGTAGTGCCCAATCCTATAACCTCACTTATTTTTCCTCTCATATTTCCTACCTTAACCCTTCCTTTCTTAACCCTTCTGGAGGACATTTCTGGTGAGGGTATATTTCAACATCGCACCGTATTGGTTAAGCCAACACTCTCTGCCCTCGGAGGGACATCGGGTCCATCCTTCAGTACAAGCCTCTCCGGAGAAGGTCCATATTTCAGGACCAGCTCCCCGCCGCTAAGGCCGGCGTTCCCTGCCTAGTACATCGGATCGACCTTCCTACATTTCCCTACCACTGCTTCGCATTCGCCCTGGTCTTGCGCCTGAAAGGCAAGGGAAAACCCGGGATTCCACTGAAGGAAAATGCCGGGGAAAAACCCGCCTTAAAGCAGCGCGTGTCGTGGTACTTTTCCCGCTGAAAAATAGCTCGAAAAAGAATCCGAGTGATTTCACCGGGAATCGTACCCACGACCCCTGGAACGACGTTGTTTCCGTGACTGGTATACTAACTACTGAGCCAACGTCGCTCTATTTTTTTCTTCTAATTGTTATTTCAGCTTTCTTTCATAATTAGCAGACTTTTTGCATCATTCTCAATTTGCAGTTTTGTATTTGTGCCTTTAAATTTGTGGATCAGATGAAAGTAGTACCTTATGTAGTAATGTTTCAGATCTTCGTTACGCGATTCTTCGAATTTCTCTGATAACAAACTTATATATAAGTGGACAGTTTCATTTGCATACTGTTGAAACTTTATGGAATCTGTTTTCATGTCACAAGCAAGTGTCTGTAGACTGATTCGAAACCTTTCTATTAATCTTTTATTAACGATGTAATCCGGGCTGTCAATTGTGGATCACGAAAAAATCTCCTTCCCGTATTGCGATCATTAGAGGAGCCTGAACCTTGTTTTGGACAGTCTACAAGTAAACCTGTTGCTTTCTAAAATCATTCTGGATTCTTCTTTTAGCTTTTTCCATTTGTTCTTTTTCTTGATTTGATTCTGCACTCCATTTGACAAATTCTGATCTATAAGCTATGTGAAGTATGCACTCCATCAATCCGACCCATGTATGCAGACTTGATAGGTCATATTTGAAATTTTCAGCGATTTCCGTTTTATAGATAATTTTTTTAATTCGTTCATTTCTACTGTCTTGCTTTGCATATATTACAAGGTGTATTAAATGGGGTATTTGTCAATGAGTAGATAAGCTATGCGGGTTCTGGCTCACCCACAATTCCAGGAGGCCCAATAACCCAAGTTTTCTGGTTCACCCGTAATTTTGCACGAGACCCAATAACCCAAGTTTTCTAGTTCACCCGTAATTTTGCACGAGACCCAATAATCCTAGTTTTCTGGCTCACCCGTAATTTTGCACGAGACCCAATAACCCAAGTTTTCTGGCTCACCCTCAATTGCACGAGACCCATTAATCCAAGTCTTGATGCAGAATCATCAAGCATGCATAGGGTTTCTGGCTCACTAATAACCCAAGTTTTGAGCCATGGAGTTTATTTCCGACTACACACCCAGTTAGCCAAAATTGCATGAGTGGTATATTAACCCAAGTAAGCCATAAATTCGCTGCGGGCGGCGGGCACCTGCTGCTTGTGTGCGCGTACCGCCCTCCCCACTCCTCGACCACGAGTCTGTATGGATATACCCCTCACTATAATTATAAACATATTTAAATTATAATAGGAAATTTTAATTCAACCTCAGTTGTAACGCTCTCCGGTGAGAATTACAAGTTACAAATTTAATAATATCAGCAACTACCAGCATCGGCTGCTGAAAGCTGCTCTCTGGCTATACCCAGAGCAGAAAAGCCTACACAAAGGAAGAAAGGTTCTTGGTCGAAGAGGGCCCAAGCAACCCATATGCGACCTTTACTAACATACTCACAAAAAGAAACCCCTAACCAAGATAGCACTCTGGTTGAGGAGTTCTGCGAGCTCCCAGTGTTACACCAATGCTCGCTCCTGCTGATGAAGGATGTCCGGATAGCGCCACAGCTAGAAAATACTAGTCTCCTCTGACATGTTGAAGCGTCAGGAGGTGAGTGGCGTTGCAACTGAAAAAGGAAATACATAATTAGTAATGTTGGTCACACTTACTCAATGGAGAATATGTCAGAGGCATGCAAGCATCGAGGAACGATTTAGTAGTGTGGGGTTCGAGCTCAGCGACAGGCCATCCATGGCTAGAAAGGACTCGATGCCACTATTTCCTTAGCTTCGCTGCCTCCAGTACCTGCAGTAAGTTAAGATAATGTAATTGCTGTATAGAGCATCAACTAGAGAAGCAAAACTTACCTTGCTTTGCTTGATGAGCCAAGATGACATCCCCAGTTGAAGAAGATATGTAAATGTATAGGACAGATGGGCTGCTAGTAGACAGCTACACTTAGGAGTGTTGTTTAGTTGATAGTCAGTCTCTCCCACGTCTACTTATGTCCTACAACAACAGCGGAAACTTACATGATAGAGTAACACCTTTTATCTTGCCTGGGAACCCTTTTTGAACGTTCATAGCATTGTATAACTCCTTTTACGTTGAAGAGGAACACCTTTTCTTCCTTTATGTTATAGAATTACGCCTTTTGTGTAAGAGAGTAACACCTTTATACGGTATAGCGTAATAACTTTTACGCTAATGAGTGCCACCTTTTGAACTTTCACATCATACAGTAACACATTTTGTTTCAATGAGTGACACCTTTTCATCTTTTGTGTCATAGCGCAACGACTTTTGTTAGTTAAAGAGTTACACCATTTGATCTATTATGTCATGGAGTAATACTGTTTAAAGAATGACACCTATGGAATTTTTATATTATAGGGCTGAATCCATCTCAAATCATGCAGTCAGCGTATACCTCCATCACCGATCTTTTTGAAATTTTAGTATGTTATTCTACTCAAAAAAATATTTGACACTTATTATTTCATTTCAATTTCACCTGAATTGTGCCCGTTCAGCGATGGCGAAAATTGCAAGAAAATCTTTCCTTGCAAAAAATTTTCTCGGCATCATTTTTAAACTGCTAAAACTGTATCAGTTTTTGAAAACTTCTAAGGACACTATATGTGATTTTACTCAGTTTTGCGTCCTCTTTCACGTACATAATGTTATTTTAAGAAAAATTTAAAAAATGCATTGATTATGCAATTTTTACTAAAAAATGCATTTTTTAGAAAACTGCATTTTTCTCGAAAAAGCCATTTTTTTCGCTGATTTTGTTTTTGGTGTAATAGAGGACGTAATTACCTATCTAGACGTATATAAGAGATTCGGTACTTTTTCGTTATTTTTGAGAACGCTAATATCATAAAATGCAAAGAAAAATTTTCATGTTTGTCAGTGATAATCAAAACTATAAGCCGAAATTTACGAGAATAATATACATGTATACGGTCCTATCCTACTTGTATGAATTTACTAACATATTTGAGCGCTTCTTTATTCGACTTTATTACGTATATCATTCATAAAAGAATACACAAATTAACCCGCTATACATTAAGTTGTATTATTTTTAATTTTTAATTTATCTGGATCCGCAAAGCCAAGGTTTTACTATCGCTCGCTAATATAACCCACGCAATCCACTCAATTACATATTTACTATATAACAAGATATATACGTATAAGCGCCTGTCACGATATATCTTCGAGAGACTTTAACTGTATATTATGTGACGGTACCGTACTTTGCTCCTCCCTCTTCGTCGTGCCGACGTTCAGCCGTTAGCCTTTTCCCTGGAGCTGGAGCAGTAGACCGGGTTGAATCACCTCACCCTGATTGGTTGAGCAGGCCGTAAATGCATGCCGTTGTTGTTGGCTGAGCAAGCCGTAAAACGCGTGCCGTTGTTGTGGTTTGGCGTTGAGGGTTGAGTTTAGTTTTCTCTTGCTAGAGAAAGGCGTGCGGTCGGGATCCCTTCTTTTTCTGTCTTCGTGCTGTTTTAGGTCCGACCGACCGGGAGGTAGAGAAGAGGTAAGTCGTTGACTTCGCTGTCGCTCTCGAAGTGACCGAGAGATAAACAATTTTCGACGTTGCGCTAATTGCTTTCTCCCCGTTCTCCACTATCTCGAAGTATTAATACATTTGTATATGTACATATACTATGTTTACCTCTACACACATACTGACTGCAGAAATGCAGAACGCGCGACACCATAAATTCATCATTATAGCATAGACCGACAGATGCCGCAGTAGGAGGCCGGTAAGGCGGCTGCACGGTAACCTAGGGGTTGCGGGTTCGTGCCTAACCTTCGTAGATATTTTTTTTCATTAAAACAATTTTAAATAATCCGAATAGTATATATTATCTAACTGAAATCACTTATTAAAAAAAAGTAAAAATATTGGCGAGTATAAGTATATCCGTTTCTCTTACTCTTTCCCCCACTCTTTCTCTTCCTCCCTCTTTTATTTTTAAACGTATATTAAAGACAAGAAAGTTACAAATGGTCGAGTATTTGTATACGTGTACTAAAAATTAAGAAAAAAATATATGTCCCTTGAAAATTGAAAATATTGTTATAAACAAATATCGTTACGAGATTTTTAAGGATTCCATAAGTATAATAAGAAGAATTATGAATTTTAATAGTGAAAATTACTAAAAGAAATTGAATAAACATTCTGATTTTTCACCTAAAAACAACAAAATAACGCGTCCGGCAAGTATGCGTATTTAGCAGAAAACCAGCGAAAATTTGACTGATTTTTATCATCATCATATACACAAATACTCAACCATTTGTTGATTGATTTCATAACTTTCTTGTCTTTAATATACGTTTAAAAATAAAAGAGAGAGAGAGAGAGAGAGAGAGAGAGAGAGACGGATATACTTATACTCGCCAATATTTTTACGTTTTTAAAAATAAGTGATTTTAGAGAGATTTCACGAGTTTTTAAGAGTTCAAGAGTATATAGATATGAGAGGCGTACTTATGCACACGTCGCACAGTTGTATATACGCGCATCGTGAGTGACGATCTATATACGTATACCCTACCAAAAAATATCAGCTGATTTATCAGCTTAATCAATTCCCCTTTTGCCACTACCGCAAATAAGATGCGTACATGGTATATACACACACCTAAAGCAATGTGTGTGTGTGTGTGTGTGTGTGTGTGGGGGTGTGTGTGTGTGTGAGTGTGTGTGTGTGTGTGTGTGTGTGTGTGTGTGTGTGTGTGTGTGTATATATATATATATATAGAAGTATACACGCGTGCTCAACTCTGCTGCTTCCTCCTACTTGCATTGATTTCCCCCCTCAATAGAAATTCATCGTGTCAGAAGTCGGAAACAACTAGCCGCTGTATGTACATACGCTGGCGCGCGCGACGTCGTGCCCGTAAACTATTGTATATATGTATATGTGTATACGCACACGGTGCGCATCGCGGCCTAGCCCTTTTTACGCTGTGTATATATCTGTGCAATCAAAGGATCAAAAAATAGATTTTCATATGTCGAAATTTTGCATCCTTTTTGAGCTAAAAATTAATGAAAATACAAAAAATTGATAATTATTTTATCTTGAAATTCAGTATTTTCATTAATTTTAAGCTCAAAAAGGAAGAAAAATTACGAGATAAAATGAAAATAGATGAAAATAGATTTTCATATGTCGAAATTTTGCATCCTTTTTGAGCTAAAAATTAATGAAAATACAAAAAATTGATAATTATTTTATCTTGAAATTCAGTATTTTCATTAATTTTAAGCTCAAAAAGGAAGAAAAATTACGAGATATGTTACATAAACTTTTTTTTTCATTATTTTTTCGTATAATTTAATTATATTTTTCAAGACATTTATTAAAAAATCAATACCTAAATGAATTTTTGTAGGTTAAAAATTGATAGCGCACTATTCTGGGATTTATACAAATACTTTGTACAATAAAAAAGTATCTCCATGAATTTTTCGGTAGAGATACCTCGGATCGGTTTTTTTCTTTCTGAATTTTAATGCCTCATTTGAAGGTATGTATGCTAAAGTGACAGTGTACACATACAGCTTTGAAAATATTTTTATTGAAAAACTGAGAACATTTTACAAAAAAAAGTATTTTATTTTTATCGTGAAAAATGCTTCCCTGAGGAGTTATACATTAATCAAAATCGGCAAAAATGCTGAATATGCTAAGATTGTCAAGTTTGACATGGCACAGCTCAAGAACATAAAGATTAAACAATCTGAAAAAATTCATCACCACCCGGTACATGAAATTAAACGTTTTCACAAAGTTTCAAGAAAATCCATTTTTTGAACCTTTGATTTCACAGAGAATCACGCATATTTATATATATATATATATATATATAGTCAAAGTTAACAACAAAGTAAGCCAATTCAAAACTGTTAACACAAGTACACCACAAGGCACAATATTAGGACCGTTATTCTTTATATGTATTTAATAGATATTTACAATCCTATCTACCTAGCTAGCCTTAAACATAAATAAAACATTATACATGGAATTTGGCAATAACTCTACAGCATTCCCAAAAACCTGAATATAAATATCCAAGGTAACCAAATAAAGAGAGTAGATAGCACAAAATATCTAGGGATTTATTTCGACAGTAATACATATACAGTAATTTATAATAAGACAAAATACATAATATTTATTTTTTACAAACTGTCAAAATGTAAGTCAATAAAAATACTAGAAATGCTCTTTTTCATAGCATAATAAATTATGGCATCATTGCATGGGGTGGTGCCTATAAAGGAAGACTCACAATCATACAAGGAATACAAACAAGACTGCTCAAACTATTTCATAAAAACAAATTTATAGTTGATAAATACCCATTGAACTTAGAACAAAATTTTGCATATCAAGTATTGTTAAATCACTACGAGGAACTCTTCAAAAATTACACCGATTCGGATAAACCGACAAGATACAAAAGTCTTCAAATTCCAAGACGTTTTAGAAATATAAGTATAAAAAGCTCCTACATTACTGCCTACATAACAGGTTACCGAATGAACTGAAGTATTAAAAAACATAAATAGGAGAAAACAAAAAATAAAAACATGTATAAAAGAAAATTACTAGATAACATCAGGATAAATACCACACTCAAAATTGCCAATAAAGGTTACATAGGTTAAGTTAGTCATTAAGTTAATATTAAGTACACCAGACCAGCGAACAGGAAATCTTCTTCTCTGCTGGATTACTGTTATTGTAATGTAAATTGTAATGTAAATTTTAATTTTCTAATTTTCATGTACTTTTTACTCTCGTATAAATAAATAAATTAAATAAATAAATAAATGTTGTAAACAGACGTCTCGTAGTCGTCGAAGTATACAGACGTGTTTACACTTGCTCGTGTGTTTACGTATACAAAGCTTGCCGTTGCTATCAAGCTTATATCTTTGGTCTTGAAAATTTCGTATTCAAATTCGTTGACCAGGTTCGAAATGT
>JAYJLV010116343.1:0-10901 GCA_036873485.1 Torymus texanus | reverse complement strand
CTCTCTCTCTCTCTCTCTCTCTCTCTCTCTCTCTCTCTCTCTCTCTCTCTCTCTCTCTCTCTCTCTCTCTATTTTTCATCCTCCTTCACTCCCGCCCTCTTAAGTTCTTACGTCTATTTCCACACGGACAATATCGCAAATAATAAAGTTGTCTTAAAATAGAATCGAAGCTTTACATGTTTATGTCATCGACCCGAGGCTCTGAGGCAGCAGGGAAAATAATAAAAACGAAAGTTTACTGGTTGAACATTATATTACTCGTGATAGGGTATATAGCGATTCAGTGTAAAATAAGGGAGAATAAACGAGTTTTTATGCGAAGAGCCTCGCAATTAAAGTGTCAGGACACACGTTGTTTAAAATTTATAACAGCTTTAAAAAAACAACCAGACGCTAATTTTTAATTAAAAATTCGACTAACTACACCGAGGAAATAATTAGTTAATCAACTTGACGTTTTTTATAAAATGCTCATTCGGACAAAATTTCCGAGAAGACGAAGAAGTAAGTTTAATGAAGTACTTCTGGAAAAGTTCTATTCTTGAAACAGAAGAGCGTAGTTATTACCCGAAAAAAGTTATTCAATTTAGAAATATCAATAAACGTGTAATTTTATCGAGTAAGTTTGTAACGAGTAAGTTCGAACGCTCCATTATTACGTAAGTACATAATTGTAAATTATTTGATACACAGTTGAAAATGATATTCCGTTTTGATACAAGTTTCGTGCTAAGAACGGAACTAGTATAGGCATAATTTTCTGTGCAGTGAAGATTTTGTATTTTTATTTTGCCTACCATTTTCAACCGTATATTAATAACTATATAGATATTACATACAGACGAGAATCTGGTTAATCAATGAACTAAATGAAATAATAATTCCAGAACACAGGTCACGAATCACTCTCGTTATATATCGCTCGCACGTATGCGCCCATGCATTCGATTTCGAGTAGTAGATTCTATCTTGAATCAGTTTCGAGGAATGGGTTGAGAGCCGCGGAGGAGCGCTTATACAGGCTTTCTGAGCAAGAAAAGATTGCGCTCTCCAGTCGGCTGCTTCTTTCCTCCTTCCTCCCTCTTCGTATACACACATCCCGCCGGCAAATCGGTCGTTCTCTCGTTCTTACATTACTATATAGGTCTCTCTTTTTCTCTCTCGTACAATGCTCTCTCTCTCTCTCATACACACACTTGCGCGTCTCCCGTCTGTAATATGCGCTATGGGCTTTATCTCACCGGGCGGCCCCTTGTCCTAGACATGTTCTCCACCCTATATAGACGCACCGGTACCAGACGCCTAAAAAAAGGGGGGACCTATACGCGACGTGAGGCCAGGTGTCGGGGAGGCACGAGAACAGACGGCGCGAGAGTGAGAGAACTCGTATATATAGCGATGTACTTCCGCGAACCTTATGAATTCACGAGTTCACTGCAGGCTGGCGAATTTCCGCGCGATACGACGAAATCAGCGTTTAAATTTTGTACGAGGCGACTCGTGTATATATATGTATATATAGGGAAGAAGAGACGAAACGGTAGAGTTTCCGAGAGTGAATTGTCAAGCTGTCGACGAGGTGGGCGTGGGGGGATTTTTTAAGTTGAAAGTTTCGCGCGGGCGTTTTTAGCGGCACGATTTAATTGAAGGTTAGCGCGTGGAGTATGCAAATTGAGAGAGGCAAAAACGGTATAAGGATTGCATTTTCTTAAGTGGCCATAAAGCTGCCTATTACGCTGCTTGAGAGGTAGCTGCACAGTCTTTATATATGTATACATATATGAATGCGACTCTGTGCTTGACTATATGTATTGCTTTGAAAAGTTAGAGTCTCATAAAAGGCTAATTGCATAAAAATACCACCGGTGGCAGCTCGAAAATTACTGTAAAAAGATTGGGGTTTACAATTTGCAGATATATATATGTGAATTTCATAACACTCAGAAGGGCACCTTTTCAACACACACTCTACATTCCGACGTAAAAAAATATTAACTTTAAAAAAAGCAGACGAAAACATTTTCAACTGCCACAGCCGAAAATACTTTTATATTTAAACTTCACTCAACGTGTCATGATAAGTATATCTCTCGCCGTCGCTCCACCATATTTTTAGCAAGTTTAGTACATACTAGCTAGATTTAACGCGCTTTGCGCGTATTGGTTTTCATTATTTTATTTATTTATTTATTTATTTTTTTGAAGTTATGAGCACACGATCAATTTAGTTTCAATTTAAAAGTTTCTGTCAATCAGTTTATATTAAACGATAATACCATAAATTTGATAAATATAACAATGCAATTTTTTTATACTATTTTAATAATTATTCAGTGTTTTAAATATTTATAAACTCGCGAATTCAATCTTGAATATTTTTTATAGACCAGTCTAATGAGTCTACAACAACCAATTAAAACAGTCTTATTGTAATGACAGATTTCATCCATCACTTTTATAAGAGAAGATCACTTTTTTAAGAGAAGAAGATATACACACACACATACTTCGGTAGCGTTGATACGTCATCCGGTTTATTCCAAATTATGGACGGGTATCGCACGACAGATCGCTCTCACAGTTGTGCAATTCTTTTGTAACTAAAATTAACCCATACTCTCTCTCTCTCTCTCTTTGTACACTTCTCCCCGCTGTTCGCCGCGATAAAAAAAATACGCAAAACAGCGCTATATACGCGCACACACCCGAAAAGCATCCGTTGCCGCTTCATTAAGATATAAGACGGCACACATCTAGAGCGTAGACGGTGTAACAAAGAAAACGTCAGCAAACAAACTAATTGAAAAATCAAACAGAAGCGACGATAGCAGGCAATATAAGCCGCCTGTGTATGTGTGTGTGTGTATATATGTATTCGACAGCCTATACTCTCCACTCCATCTATACACGAAAAGAAAAGCAAACTCGAGAGGGCCGTTGTATAGGCAAGGGCGAAGAGAGGAGATAAGAAAAACGGTAGCCATCGTCGTCGTCGTTGACGGCGGCAACGACTACCTCTCCAAAGAACATATATATGTGATGTGTGTGTGTGTGTGTGTGTGTGTATATATATATATATATATATATATATATATATATATATATATATGCGTGTATGTGAGTATCGCGCGCGGTCCGATAATGATAATAATAGCCACAGAGTGCGGAGCCGGTCGAGAGCGCGTGCGGATATCGTCCGACGGCGCGTGCGGACGCGCGAGACAGCCTAACGAGTTCCTCGACCTTGAATAACAATTCAAAGCCCCGAGAGCACGTTTTGACGACGACGGTGACGGAGGATTGGCTGAGAGATTTTTGCATTTCATCGAGAGGAAAAGAACCGAAAAACGTATCCACAGAGGGTCAGATAGCAAAAATCGGCCGAGTGAGTTCTAAAACTTATGATTCATGGGTATATATTATACAGATATGTCTATTTTTTACGGAAGCTAAAAAGAGCTTAACTGATTACAATCCTGCGCGGAACATTGAGATAAGCCGAAAAAGCAACTGTTTGCTATACGGCTTGTAAAAGAAAAGGTATACAAAAGATTGGGGTATAGCAATGATGGCATATATACGAAACGGTGCGCTGCAGCGTCTATATACTCATCGTTCATTCAGGAGTGTAGAGCGACGATCAGCTGATCTCGGTCGAGCGCTGCTGCTGCTGCAGCGCGACATTACGAAACGCTCGGAAATTTTTCCAAATCCAAGCGAAATATCTATCATACCATAGCTCGGAAGTGGCAAAAGTACTACAGTCGAATCATAATATCCAACGAGAAGTGCAGAGGAAAAATAGTTTATTACTGCATGTATAACGGTAGTCAGAGCGGATGCTCGGTATTACTCGCGATTATCCGACTATATATACATAAGTGCGGAAGTACGTGTACGAGGCCAATTGGCCGTGTAGGAGTAGCGCGAAGACACGAGAGAAATTAAGAAGTTTTAATTACCCGTGTGTCATTGGATGTAGTCTCCCTCGTGGACGGAACTCTCGGCGTATCTCTATCTCTCTCTTTTTACTTCTTCTCTCTTTAGCGGGCTCACACGCATGAACGGTTGTCGTGCACTGTGGTCGAATCACGCAAAGTCACATCTTAATGGTGTCGCGCACTGTTGGTTTCTCTCTCTCTCTCTCTTTCGTTCTTTCTCTCTCGGCGCACACTCGGAACACACTTTTAAAGGGCCGCGTGCGGGCGCCGGCGACTCGGAATATATAGAGAGCTGACGCAAATATCTGGGCCAGCGGTGCGCGACAGCGACGGCGGCAACGAAAATAGCACACACCCGCTCCGGCTAGACTCTCTCGAGCTTTAAACACCCTCGTGTAGTATCTTAGAAAGTTTGCACTGTGCGTTATACTATGTCATGTACGTTCGCACTGGCTCGTCTCTGGCACTGTACTGGCTGCGCGCGTGTTCCGATACCGTGACTCCGAGATGGTCGTCGTCCCTCTCTCTCTCACACACACACACACACTCGCTTTCGGAGTCGACGGCTGTGGCAGCGGCAGAGGAGGAGGAGGAGCCACTGCCGCCGTCGTCGCTGACGTCACTCGACGGTGACTCCCTCACGCACCGGCTCGCAACAGACCTCTCTCTCTCTCTTTCGCTCGTTCGCATTTTTTTTTCTTCCTCCTCCTCTCTCTCCCTTTATAACGCGTATATATACACTTACTCTGTTCTGCGGCTGATACAACGTCCGGACGCGTACGCGAAACTTAAACAGCTAGCAGACGCGCGCGTTGCCTTTTTTTTGAAGTCTCTGTATATATATATATACGCACACGAGTTAACGCGTTTGAATACAAAGCAGATTGACGCAGCTGTGCTGCTGCTGTATAGCCGTCGTTGTATTGTGGGAGGAAGGAAGGGGACATGCGTTATACGTGCGCGTTGATGGTTTTACGTACATGCCTGCGAGCTCTATGTATGGCATTGCTGCGCTATATACCTTTTACACACACACACACACATGAAATAGTTGGTGCGAATGTGTGGCGCTAGACGGAGCCGTCAACAGCTGATTCGCTTCGATGATTCGATTTTGCGCGCGTGTATATCGAGGTAACCGAGAGACTTGTGAGCGAATCGTATTTTCCTGCAGCGCGCAGTTGCGAGAAATTTCGTAAAGTTGGTAAAATGAAGTTTGGTTAGTGATACTAGCCGTCGCAGCGTATGTGATGCGTTATTTGAGAATATTAATCGGTTAGAGTATATAATGGTTGAATTATGTTATTTTTTGAAAATATTGTTAGTGAAATGGGAAAATTATGTTTTGTACAGTGAATTTGAACAATTTTTTATTTTGTAAAGTACAGCGTAAAATATTTGTTTAAAGAAACTAAATAATAGTTTAGTTACGTGTATACAATCGCACTGAACATTATCTTTAATAGAACTTTATGATATACATATATTTACACATATATTATATAAAAAATTCAATGACAGAAATTCGTATTATAAATGCTTCCGCACAATATCCACGTGCATCTCAATTCAATGCATTGAAGTTCAATAACGTCGAAAATATTACAAAGTCAATGCCAGCATCAGAACAACAATATTTCGCACACAAAAACCCCATTTCACTCGAAATGCACGTGCGACACCTGAAAGTATCAGTTTGTTTTGCAGCATGCCCGATGAATAACCGTATATATACACACACACACGAGCACCACATGAAAAGTGAAATATTTTCACACCTATACGTGTGTGCGTGTATGCATCCTTTGAGTCAACCGCTTGTTCTGTGTACTCTCGCCTTGGAAATCTATTGCCTCGCAAATTGCACGCTCTTACACTTCTTGCTCTCGACCTTCGGAAGCGGTTAGCGTTTCGCAGTATAGCATTCAATGCGTTCGCAACGCAAAAAGTACTATATAGCGTCGCGCACGTGTGTATGTGTGTATACACACACTTGTGCGAGTAGTACTATGAGAGAAAGACGGGAGTAAAACAAAAAGGAGTGAAAAAAACTCCGCTCGGTTTTCGTGTCAAGAGTTTGCGTTTGCTGCTGCCGCTGCTGCTCTTGGGCGAGTTTATATAATATTATATTCGAGCTGCGGAATTGAATTTTTTTTTCAATGAGAAATTTTTTTTCCCCTCTTTTATCCAAGTCCAAAACTTTCAGTACTTTTTTCTGCGCTCACTTATATATAAGTTAACGAGCGGGCTGTATAATATATTCGAAATGAAATTTTTCTGACGAGAATCTCGTATACGAAAGGTCGTGATACCTACAGATATACGTACATGATCACACATCACACATATAATCTCAACGTTTACTCTCATAATGAAGACACAGTTGTCATCTCATCGTCTTATGTATATACACCGTATATTAAAGCAGTATTTATTCTCGATAAACAAAACTTTTGGCGTTTTACAACATCTCCATATATTTTCCATCATCAGATCGACAAACTTTTTCAATATATCATCACGTATATAGGCGCCTCGGAGATGACGCGGTCGCTCTGAGGTCCCGTTTAATGTCCCGGTTATATTTATAGCGTTATCAATCAACGCGATTCGGCGAAGAAGCGACTCCAACGTGGTTTTGTATACTTATATGATACAAATGACAATGACGCAGCCGCGTGGGCCACGCCAGTTTACACTGACGTGATGGTTTGTTTGTCAAACCTGTGAGTTTTTATCTGTTTTGAGCACGTACGTAGGGTTCTCGTATGTCCTGTGCTATATATAGTGCATTTGACTTGGTTCGTCAATTGTCACAATGTGATGAATTTATCCGAGTTAACTACGAAAAATTCCTGATGACACATTTATTTGTAAATATTATAATATTGCATAAACATTATGCAATAATTGTGTTAGTTCATCAAGAGAAAATTGTAATTTTCATTTTTAGTTCTACGATGAGCCATTTTACGTTGTTAAGTGATTCTTACATATTTGAATGATAGAACATAATTAGATTTGGAAATTTCGTCAGTATACTCGATAAATGGTAGCCAAGTACTTTCCTCGATCTTAAACATTACAAGTGAGTAAAATCGAAAAACGCTTTGTAGAGTATTTATTGACAGACGTATCGATATGTAAGTCACGTGTAAGGTGCTCTCAGTAATCTCTATTGATGATTAAACACCATCACTTTAAGCACTTCATTAAGGTTAGAGTTATTTACAACAGTTATAAATGTTGATTTGTATCGGCTATACTTGTTTTAAGAAGAACTTTCATTGCCAACATTTATAAGTATCCAAAGTTTTATAAAGCATGATTATCTTTACAACTATTACAGAATAAAATAAGTAAAGAATAATTGAAAATTATTTTCTCTATGAAAGTTAACAAGACTCAAATATTAAAATTTGAAAAATAGTACGACTCATATACGTCTTTGATGTAACAGGAAAGATGTTAACAAATGTGACGTCATGTAAATGTATGTAATTTAGTATTGGAATAGCAAAATAGTGAATCACAATCAGGAAATACGTATAGACATCCACTTCTAAACGATCGTAATCGGGATAAGAAAAAGTCTTGATAAAGCATAGAAGATTGTGAAAAGTAGTAAATCATACATTAAAATACTTTAAACGAACACCAACGGTGATGTATATTATTTGATACTTAATTGACAAAGCATTCGTTGTTAACAAATCGGATTATTTCAAACGTTTGCATTATTTCCGACTCTTACCGCTTTATTAATTAAGTCTTGAATTCATGAAATCAATATTTCAAACATATAGGCAAACAGATATGGGCGTGAAAGAAAACGCACATGTTGAACTGTGATCAGGTATTTCCCCGAGTAGAAATATGTACCTTGGGAAACTCCAATAATAAAATCTCAAACACGCCATGATGTTCTATTGGAATTTTGCCAGCAATAAACTAATATAATGATAAATCCAACACCCGCATCATCTCGATTTATTGCAGTGCAGATATTTCGGAAAGCGCATTTTCACAAGATGTGAAACATTTTCACAACATGTGCTGTAAGGGAGACAATATTCTGACCTGCACAATTGTAATATATTTTCATGGATGCATAAAAAGATTTTAAATAATTCAATATATTACAGAAAATGCTGTATTAGTTTATTAGACTATAACAGACTAAGAATATCCTTGTGTTATTTTTGTATAATAATAGTAAAATAAATTTGGAGCTTAATATAATACTTAATAATTTATTAAGTACTTAAGAACAATGAATTCACACAAATTAAAAGGCAATTTCTCCTCAAATTCAATAATCTCAAGATAACGCGATTTATGACATTCTTGATGATCCTAAGAGATAATTCGATTATGCCAGAGTACACAGACGTTCATTTGTAGACGAAAGCAATTGATTATACATCGGATTTTCAAGTATTTTGACCTCTATGCTTTCGAGTGATCGTTCAAAAGAATCAAGTTCCACGATTTTACCAGCGCAGTGTTGGTAAAAGTAATCACCAACCCATTAAAGCTGCAATCATTCAAACTCTTAATTACTACAGCACTTTCTTTGATGAAAATTGCATTTTACAGATAAAGATAGCGAGCAGTCCGCCATTCATAACCAGTCTGTCGATATATAACACGAGAACGTCCCGACACTCGCGTTTATTGCTCTTGAACTTTGTTCACTGCGCGCGCACACTGCCCCGCCGCACGCAAAAGAAGGAGAAGAAAGCATAGCGTTTCTACACCCCTGCGGGCCTACCTATATACACTTCGTGTTTCTTTGATAAGACCGCTGTGCGGAGTGTTGCTCGCACGACGAGCTCATCGATCCGCGCCGCGCCTTATCTCTTTGAGCGTAGAAGTGCTCTGGTTTATGCTTGGTTTGTTGTTTACAGCTTGAATCCGAAGCGATCAAATTTATGCCCGTGGGGTTTCCCCGAGAAATTTTCACTCAATAGAATGGGTTTTTTTGGAAAATGTATTTTTCGACGAAGTGGAGATATATTAGATTGTGGACGTTCTTGTTTTTTGTCGAGGTTCAAGTATATTGTCAGAGTTGTGTAAAAGTGATGTTTTGGTAGTTGACGACGGTAGCGTGTTTATTTATATAAGCGGATAGTATGAGAAAGAAAATGTTGTAAAACTGAAAGTTCGACGACATTATTTACGACCTAGAATTTATGAGGGTTTCTTCAATAATTGAAGCTAGAATATCCAAAATCATCTTATTCCCATCTGGAAGTTTGCTGTACGACCACCATATGGTTATTTATATCTCGCATTTCTCTTCGAACCAGCTGCGATGACATTGATTTACAATTTACTATTAATGTTTCTCGACGTTTTGTGTATAGCTTTAAATTTTCACATATCTGCAAAAATTTTGTATTATACAAATAAGAGGATTTGTTTTAACGCGAAATTTCAATTAGGCAAATTTACCATAAGAAATAAATGATTTGGAAATATACTGCAATTTAACCTAAAAAGGAAATTTATGCAAATTTTATGTATAACGGTATTACTTTTTCAAAATAATCTCGATCACATTATTCTAAATCAAATCGTTTCGGAGCAGCAAAAACAACGAAATAAGAAAATATGATTCTCCAGTAACGTAATTACTGACTGCTACAACCGAATAGTCGATGAAATTCAAAACGATGTAAAATCAAATCACATATACTGACTATCTCCGCATCAGAATTCGATAATATCGATTTTACATAAACTGCATACCGCACAGGTATGTACTTCCACGAAACCATGGCGAGAGATTCGTCCTCGCAGCACACGCGCGCATCTCTTTGGTGTATAATATTAAAAGAACTCAAAGTGATATATTATTTCCCTTACTTTCTTTCGCCTTGCGCGCACGTGGCTGACTGATTTCACGCCCAGGTAGTTCCGCTCGCACGAGGAGGGGAAATCCCGCAACTACCCTTCCTGTCGAAGGCTACCTCCTCAGGAGGGTCAAGGTTCACGCGGCGCACATGCTTTTCCTCCTCATCGACAGCCGCGTACCGTGTGCTGTGGCTGGCACACAGCGCACGGCTGTACATGAAGATGCATTAGGCCGATTATGAGCTAACGAGGCGCAATGCACGCTATGCCGTTGTTTTTCTCGTACACACGAGTGAATGCGTGTGTGTGTATCTATAGAGAGATTGGAAGAACTAATATTGAGGGTAATTTGCTTCATGGAAATTGCATATAGGGAACGTAAATGGATGTTCATTGTTAATGGGACTTCCGGTGAAATTTCACTGCATTTAATCTGTTTGTGTCAGAAGTTGGATTATTTTTTTATTGTCCTGAATATAGAGTGTCGCGTTAATGTGCTTTGATGGCTTTTAAGCGACTTATAATAATGTTACGTCCGGATTGAAGCTAGTTCCAACATCGCCGATCCATTTTAACTTTTTCTCTTTAGCCAATATACGTTATAATTAACCCGCACGTGTAAGCACTGCCTGTGCACGCGTTTGCGCGCATCAGACGCTTTTAGAACATCAGGAACTTGTGTTCCCGCTTTGTGCATGATGATAAAATATATTTGCAAAATTAAATGACAAACTTGGTTATTATTAATGTTACGTTTAATAAGTTAATAATCAAAGTATGTTAAACTTATTATGCCCGTTATATAAACTTTTTTAACTGAACTGTAATCTGTAACTATATAAGTCTATTACAGTGTTTATCCGACCGTGTGCGAATGAAATACTAAAGGAATTGAAAGTCAAGCTAATTTTTAATTCACCTGTAGTAATTTATTTTTTCTTGGATTAAAGTAGCTTAAAATATTTACTGATTTTGATATTGAAAGAACAATTACAGAGGCACACAAAAAATAAACAATGGTCTATTCCAGAAGACACATCATCATATCCTTATAAATTTAGATGCGCTGATCTCAAATATGACCTCAATTTTGGTCTATCA